>VRLP01002015.1:0-103011 GCA_009660295.1 Lophius piscatorius | reverse complement strand
ATTGATTATAAGATCTCTCTCCTCACTCACCAGTGCATCCATGGCAACGCACCCCCCTACCTAAAAGAACTACTCACCCCACTGACCTCAACACGATCCCTCCATTCTACCCACTCATACCGCCTCCTCCTTCCCCGGACTAAGCTCAGCACCATGGGTGATCGGGCTTTCTGTTCTGCTGCCCCTCGTCTGTGGATGCCCTCCCTGACCATCTGAGGGATCCACAGACGACTGAGACATTTAAAAAAGTACTTAAAACTTTCCTTTTTAGCAGAACCTGTAACTTTTAATTAACATTGTTGCTTTTTGGTCATATTTTTATATAATTATTATTACATTTCTTTATTGATGCTTTTACCTGCTTTTACTTTGTAGCACTTTGAGATTTGATCCAAATGTAAAGTGCGTTCTAAATTAAATGTATTATTATTATTTTTAGAAGCTGCAGTGTACGGACACTGAAAGAATCCCTGATGAAACACGTGCAGCTATTTGAATGTGAAACATGGCACTATTAATGAAAAAAAGCACGTGCCTTTTTGTGTTCAGTTATCCTTTTCTGCATCAATAAAGATTAAAAATCAAAGCCAGAAGACATGGAGGAGATGGAAGTACTGTTCCCGCTCCTGTTGCAACAGTGGTGGTACTTCAGTGGTTCTGAGCTTCGTGTGAACTCTTGACCATCTTCTCCTTTGCAGATACCATATCTTCAGGGGATACAAACTCAGGTCACAGAGGAGTCTACTTAAAGCAGACTGTCTGAGCAGGGCCTTATTTCCCACACTGCTCGGCCCACTTCATGTCTTATATAGAGGAACACATGGCTGACCAATGTCCTGCCTTCATCTCGTTACCTGCTAGGCTATAAATGATGGGTCTGTGCATGTGTACAGAAAGAAGGCATGGAGAACGGGGATGTTGGTGTTTATTTGCAGAGCTGAAGGGAAAGCAAACCATGAAAGTAGTTCAAGGACTATGGTGAACTGGATTACTGCGTGTTTAGATTTTCTCTACATCATGTGCTAAGGGGAAGCAAAAGGAGAGATACTGATCAGGTGGGTTAGAGAGGAGGACGAGGAGAAACCAGAAGGAGGAAACTGAAAAAAGGCATTGTGTAGCAGTTACATCAAATTCTACTTTTCTAGAATTTCTGCTGTTATGAAATACATGTTTTCTCGCTCATACAGTGTCACACTCAGCTCCTCTCTGACAAGATTGATCAAAGATATTACATTAACTAAAACATTCTTCTCACATCCATTCTAAAAAGAATCCAGGAACAATGAAATCTCGACATGAATGAAAGTCATTGAACTGACTCAACTTATTCTGAGTGGCCACAGTAATGGCCACTTCTTTTTAATTCAGAATAACAGCCTTTGTCTCCCTCAAATAGGTTAAATTATTGTTGCTGTGTTTTTGTTGTTAACTGACTATGTTGACAGAATCAGAGGTATAACCTATTCACTGTTGACTATTTTCTCTCCAATCCCACTCTCCCTCACTCCTGACCTGGAGCGTTTTCAGAACCTACTGGGCATTCATTTGTTCTCTGTTCCAGTTCAGGCTCTGGCTCATTATGTGCCACCCTGTTCATCAAGGACGTCCGAACACTGGCTGTTACTAAGCAACTTGTAGTGTTGCATATGTTGACAATGGATTTAGTGAATGACCTTTTGGATGTTCTAAATAAATGATAATTTTTACTTTTCATTCAAAAGCGTCAACATCACACACACAATGGACCTGATTTATTAAGATCCCAAATAGTGGGTGCTAAATTGCGTGAACCGTTTTACAAATTGCACTTTTGGTTTGTGGTTTGCGGCTGACCTACTAGAATAATTGCTTGAATGACGTCAGGTGCAAACATGCTAGGGGTGGCACTATTTAGCCAAACTGTGTCTGTGCGCAACGCTGTGCCGACTAGCTCCTTACTTTCAAATGTACTAAATAGAGACGCCATTACAGGCACCGCAATTTCTTGCTGGCTTAGGACATAACATTGCTCGTACCAAATTAACCTATTTGCATTGAGATCTCGCAGTTTTTTGCACACTTGGGTAGAAACGCCGGATATTGCATAATCATCAAGGCAAACGTACTAAAGGGATGGTGCATGCTATTTTGCACGTTTGACAGACGCAGTTAGATCAGCTTGCTCGTGTATTTGCAGGTTCCACCCATTTTTACACACACAAACCTTTAGTAGATCCGGCCCAATGAGTAGGAATACCCATTTTAGGAATAGCCATGAACTGAGAGATTAAGGGCATTGGCTGTTCTAGTGTTAAAGCTGCCTTCAAGAATTTTTTTTTTTGTTACAGTCCAATAGGAAAATGCATCACACAATTTTACAGAGACGTAATGGCTCCTGACTGAATTTGTACGGTAGTCGGGTTTATTAGCAGATAACACAATGTCTTCTAGAGGCTTAGATTACAGAAGGGAACAAAATGCTAATATGACACTGTAAACCTGAACCGGTAAGGTCAGCCTCCATATAAAAAGATGTTAGCTGGGTGTGTCATACATGTGCTCCAAATTGAAAACAATATGCAGTTTCCTCTTTATATCCCCTGCAGTGAGATTTTCTGCTGGCAGGTATATCAGATATGTAGATACGTAATTGTTTTGTATGTTTTGTGAGCGCGCACCTCTAGGCCAGGATGTGAGTGGAACACATGCTGTTGTTGCCAGTCCCTGAGCTGCTTGTTTGACTGTGGGCACATTGCTTTGATGTGTTTAAAGTGTGTCTGCGTATGTGCTTGTGTTCGCAGGCCTTCTCCGGGAACACCAACTCGGAGAACGCTGTTCGCCATGAGCTTCAGCAGGGAATTGTTTCGCGCTTCCTGAGGCTGGTCCCGCTGGACTGGAGTGAGGAAGGACGGATTGGACTGCGCATAGAAGTCTATGGCTGCTCATACTGCAAGTGTAAACACACACACACACACACACACACACACACCTACACGCATACTTAAACTCAATTTCTGTTCTTCTGCCTCTATTAGGTGGTGGATTAAGTATTCAGATCTTTTACTTGAGTAAAATTAAGGGTACCACATTATAAAAAATACTCTACAGCAAGTTAACAGCCTGCATTCAAAACCTTACTTAAGTAAACGTCTTTATGTATGAGCAAAGTGTACTTAAAGTAAAAGTTATAACTATAGCTAGCAACTGAAATTCAACATATTACCAATTATCAGTTAATGCTACTGGAACCTACAAAACCACCTCAGTACTTAATATCTCTAAGTAATAATACTCGATTACTTTATAATTAGGATCCAAGTGGAGAACCTAATGTTGTTTTATTAGCTCTAACTAAGTCATTTCGCTTTTCTTTTTTTTTCTTCATTATGAGCTAATTCTATATGGGAATAAATCACAAATAAACCCTGGACACACCCTCACGCACACACACACCATCTCCTGCTGTCTAACAAATGTATCATCCAGGGAACTGACTCTTGCAGCTTTTCTGCTCTCATCCTATTAAAGTCTGCCAAATTGATTTTGATAACAATTTTTAATTAAAGCCCTGCATAAATTACCGTTAGTAATGACATACATACATCTTTCATTCCATAGATGTGATTTCATCCTGGATATGTCTCTGGATGTGTGTGAATACAAGGGCACGTATTGCATTCCAGTCACTCTCCACCCTTTTGTTTATATTCCACTTTGGGTTTTTTTCAATTCCTTTGTCAAAAGCAAGTCAGGACCGATAAGACTGACGTGGTAAAATCCCAGAGTCGTTCAGGTGTATGAGCAGTGATCCACCCGACTCCAGGTTTACACCCCCTTGCCGAAAAATCAAAACACAGCATTTCACTGTTAGCATTTTAATCAGTCAGAAACCCTCTATTCCAAGAATAAAGATGCATTTTTTAATTGTGGTTTACAGCTTTAAGCACCATCTTTCATATTTGCAATTATATTGTAACACTTTAAATTGTCATAGACAACAATTAAAGAGGAAGAGAAGATATTTTATGTACATACTCAAATACCTTACTATAACCATGGACATTCAGTCTGTAGATGCAAAACAATAACAATAATGTAATGTATACTTTTTATTAACATGTTGTTACACAGTTATACTGTTGGATCACACAATGGACCGGACCAACGAGGAAAACTCAAATTCAGGAATTTTAAGGTGGTTTACTGAATCACTGCAGGCAGACGGAAATTTTTGGACTCCAAGATCAGGACAGAATGGAGGGCTGGAAAGACAGGCAGGTCAGAACATTGGGTCTCTGTGGCACAAAGACAAAAAACAGATTAAGAGATCTCAATTATCAGTGCAAAATACTAAATATACTGAGCCAACTAAAAGTCAAGCACTAAGGCTGACGATGATCTGGTGACGAGGGGAGGTAGCAAACAGTGTTCTCTACTGCTTGGTTTGATGGTGGATTGAACAAAGGTGTGGTGAAGACCACCCACATCAACAGGTCACAGCCAAAGCCACCGAGACTAGAAGAGAAGAGAGGGAGAAAAGCAGAGGAGGAGAAACGCTTTAAAAGGAAGGCCACATAACAGCTACTCCGTACAACAATGTGATATCGGTTCTGTGCATTCAACCCATCCCTGATGGGCTGTGGGCAGCACCTGAGATTAGCCCGAAGAGCAAAATTGCAGTCGAAGGACCTCACAACATGTATACTGCATGGGCAGTCCGGGGGACGAAGCCCCAATCTTCCAGTTTGACTGGACCACTCTACCACCTGGGCTATAGCCGCACAGCATTATCACGATTTATTGCGCTTTCTTTTAATTATTTATAAATCAAGAAGATAATTATGTAAGAATTCCAAAAAAAAAAATCTGCTGTTTTTCTGGATTATTATTATGGGTCTGACTCAAAATACCAAAATAGTGTTTTATTTATGAGAGAGCCTTGTTTTCCTTTTTTTATTTTTTATTTACTGTGCACAATGTTAGCCTTAAAAAAATAAATAAAAAAAAGGTTTATATCTTAGCCAAAGGTTTTTGTGTCAGCCAATTGTTTCCTATTGTAGACATTTTGGTATTTTGTAATCAAAATCCCTCTCCTTTGCCAAAATCACATTTAGCACATTTTGAGTAAATGAGCTATCCATCTGTGCCAAATGGAGAGTCAACCTGCTCCTGTCTCAAAAAAACTGTGGAATAACAGGAAGTTTGTGGTATTTCTATAAAATTTGATGCAGTAGTTATCAAAGACTTTCTGAGAAAATTCACTTTGCTTGGTGTTACTTTAATATAATGATGTTAGAGCCTTTTTTATATAGAAAAAAAATAAGGCGAGGATAGATTTATTGGTACTTTTTGTGTTTAATCACAGATTACTCACACATAGCAACGGGCACAATGTTACTGACACTGATAATAAATCATGTTAGTTCTTACCTGTCCATTTTAAGTTTATTTTAGGCATGTAATTTAGGTGAGGCTTGACTTAAAATAACCAGTGGGCTTCACATTAACAAGCACAATCCATCAAACAACACATTAAAAAAATTATAAACAGTAAAAAAAAAAGAAAGGGGCCTGGTGCTTCACATGGGCAATAAAGATGCAGAACCGGTGAGCAGAGCTAGAGAGGAACAAGGGGTGGAAAGGACCAAGAACACGGGCAACACGTAGTCGTAACAGCCTGTTCAAACAGAATTCCCTGAGCTGCTGAATATAGTAGTATTTCATCACGATCTGTTGAAGCGATGTGGCGCTCTTCATTGATGATGAATAGTTTTTTTTAAATATTCTGACGACACACTCTATTTCTGTGTCTAAATAGGTAGTAACAAAAGTCAAATATCTCTCTATCTTAAGTAGTTCCTTACAACACCATCTCTGACTGTGGCACATTTTCAGTAGATTGTACTTCATAAAGCGGGGTGTATAACCCAGCTCCGGAGAAATACATGGAGAAACAATAGAATCTCATGCAACTTTGTAGCTGAATGCCAAGAAAGACATTTTCTAGTAAAAGCTGACTGATAAGAGAAAAAAAATGTACACATAGAATTTCTGGACTAGTCTACTCTTCAGACTAGTAGACTGTTCTGGACTAGTCTGAAAGGTTAGGGTTTGATCTAGATTTAGTTTCATGCATTTCTTCTGCACCAGCTCCCTGTTGTCAGTAATCCTCATATAGTAATGCATAAATGTTTCAGCACCAGAACTGTTAAAGGTTTAATGGTTACTAGCTTTATTTGGTATATGCATACATAGAAATGTTGTGAAGTCCAAAAGAAATACAAAACAGATTTATTCAAAATGATTTAGACTCAAGTTAGAGGAAGAATAAAATCTTCATCATAAAAAGGGGGGCATTTGTTTGTAGAATCCATAAAATCAAATTGTATCTTCTCAGACAGTCCTAATAGCAGATGCAGTGCAATGAAGAATATGCAGTAAAAATAACTTTTATCAGTGTAATTAGACTGAAATTTGGCGAAATAGTGGAGGCAAAGATAATTAGTTGAATTTCCTGCCTCAGAAGCAGCTATCGCTGACGTGACCTCAATGATCAGCTGCTCCGGAGGAGCTACTGGTGGGCGAGCAGTGCAATTATGTTTATCTCCCATACGTGTTTTAGCAGTGCAAAATAAATCACGCTGAAATGCATAATCCTGCAGTCTCAAGCTTTTCTTTTTAAAAAAAAATATATGACAAACTGAAAAAAAAAAGGCACTTTGAAATTACTTTTAAAATAGAGACAATATTGGCATTCACATAGTAAATATATTATTGTTATATTTTTTACAATGTTGCAATTATTCTTTACTTCAGAAAAACCTAGTATTTATTTTTCAATCCAGCTACAGTCTTTTCTTTTGAATAAGTTAATCCTGTAAAATATTATGACTTTTGAGAAACCCTACAAAATCCTAATCTATAGTATTTTCTCTGAATAATTATTCTATTCAGGAGTGCGCGAGGGCTGGAGGCTAACCCAAATGACATTGAGCAAGGCTTATACAATGTACCAGTTCATTACATAGTCGACACATGGAGACAAACAAGTTTTTAAAGTCAACTATCCCCATGTTTTACTTGTGTTTTGGTGATTGACTCTAGAAGTTCATTTTCAACTAACCTTGTTTTTCAGACAGGACTTCCTAATTGTAGGTCGGATTTTGTTGGATAAGAGTTGACTTGAGGAGATCTATTTTGTTTTACTGTAAAAGAAGATATTTCACTCACTAGGGGAGATATTTTTGCAAAAAAAAATATTGTGGGCATAACATTTATTTTGAGGAGTCCGATCAGGGCGATTGTTTGTGGAACGCAGGGGATTGGGGACTTATTGCGGATATAAAGTGTCTGTTGCTGACGACAGCATAGGTCTAGTTTTCTGGTAGGTAAACATTTTAACACCATTTGATTTGTTGTAACTTATATTTTTATCATAAACAAACGCTAAATTTGCAATGATAAGGTAGAATTTTCATTTGATGTAAAACTAAGATTTGTCTAAAATTAACTCAGATTTAACAATGTAGACTTGTAGACTTTTTTAACTTAAGTTGAAAAAATAGTTAATGTAATTGCACGTTACCAGTTCAAGTTATACAAGTCAATCAATAATTCTCTTTTTAAATTGTAGTTACCCATTCTGCCATTAACCATAAATGTGTATAAAGAAAGACAAACCCCACAATTTAGAATTTGTACCACGTTTATGAGAGCTCCGGTGAAGAACAGGTGATTTTCACTCCATGTCATTCCATAACCAAGGGAATGACATGAAAACCACAGGTTGGATGTGAAATTATAATTATATTTAGATTATTGACACATTAAAGAAAACAGGTTTAAAGTTTATATGTCGTCATTGCCGCTGCTACCGATCCTTCGTGTTAACGCCAATACTCAAAAACTATATCATGGATCATTTTAAATTGTAGACCCACATAAACCCTAGTATAAGGAAGAAGTGGAGTGTCTTTGGGAAAGTTCGGTTGTATATTAATGACACTACGGAGAGCTTTATCTGCAAAACTGTCAGGCATTAATGTCTCAACCATTGATCCAATTTGTGCATACCATTCGACTCAAGGAGTTCTGTCTTACAAACATTATAAACATTTATTCTAACAGTTAATATTTTAGTCAATAAAGGGTGCTTTTTATGAAAAACACAGTTTTCCGGATGTGACTTCCTAATCATTGTTTTTATTTAGTCCAAATGTGGTGAATATGAATCGAGTCAAGGAGGTCTGTCTTGTAAATGTCCTGTTTTACTCTTGTAGTTCATATTCTAATCATTATGGGAAGTGGTTTTTACGAAAAACACTTTTTTTTCACAACGTTAAATTATTTCATGGATCATTTTATAATATTTTACCTAAATAGAACTAAGTGTGAGGAAGAACTGGGTGGATTTGGGAAAAGTTGACTGTATAGTTCTGACACTAGTGGGAGCTGTATGGCCAAAAATTTTGGACCATAAAATATCTGCCGTTGGTCCGCTCCAATACAGATTTTGGTGCATTAGAATTGACACCAGGAGATCTATCATCTAATATTTCACCCATATATTAATCTAATAGTTCTTAATTTACTCCATTTAAGGAACTATTCTTTTCTTTTGTGAAAAACACCATAGAAACATTTAATTCCAGGATTTCAAACAGGGGGATCAGTTGTACAACAAAGGGGATTGGGGACTTTTTGGTCATATACCCTTGCTGTCGGGGACGACAGCGTAGCTCTAGTTCCATTAGAGTAAAAACTCACTCTCAATGAATGAAATACATTTTTATCTTTTTCAGTTCAGACAGACCTTTTGATAGACAGTGATTTGGGTGAACAGACAAATCAATTCAAATGAGTTTCTCTGTTCCTGCTGTCCACCACTGCACAACATCTGTCAGACGAAACACACGAAAATGCTAAATAACCAATCAGATTAAAGTATACTCACAACTCTGATTTCATAAAATCAGAGTTTTTGACCCCCACCGTGCTCCTCATGATCACACTGTCAACGCTGCTTTCTTCAGCATTCAGTCCTAAAACAAGAACTCATCTGTTCGTCTTTTCATCTACCCGTTTCACTCCTCAACTTTCCAGATCTCTTAGAATCAAACTGTTTTTTCCTGCTTCACAATCCAGAGATGAAAGAAGAGGGAAGTACAGCATTGGGCAAAGACAAAGAAAACAGGATGAAAGGCTCAAAAGACAAGTAGTAGTAGGAGGAAAAGCAGGCAGATAAATTTAGATTTTATATTTCAAGCAGACTCCCCAAATACTTTGGTTGTAAATGATAATTCAAATGTGTGATAATTCAATGCAACACCATATATTATGAATCATCCAGCGTTGTGCAATGAAAGAGTGTAAGTGTGCGTGTGTCTGTGCCTGAGTTGGAGGCCTGTCCAAGAGGGTCTGATTATCCGAAAATAAGCAGACACTTCGGTGGTAAGTGTGTATGTAGATAACGTTTGCCTGTTGTTTGTGTACTTTCTCACACAACTAAATTCATTAAACGCTCACTCTGTCAGCTTGTATCAATCATGCCTTCTTCGGGCGTTTATCTCAGGCTGCTCAGGTGTTCATTCTCATCACTGTCATACAATAGGTCATGACAAATTTGTTACATTAAATCGTGAAAAAACGAATAGGCTCTGTGCAATTATACTATAATCCAAAGTGAAAAACTTAGAACGTTGTGTTGTACTACAATTAAACTTGATATTTTGTTATTTTAAGTGTAGAGTAATATTGAGCCTCAACATTAAAAATGGCTGTCTAACATTGTGTAGATCGACCCTTTCCCATCCAAACTGCTAATGGAGGACTCAGAACACAAAGTTTTCCAAGGATATGATCAATGTTATGTATTGGGCAATACATAATATTTCAATCTCATTTTCTGTTAGCATTTTCAGGTCTGTTTTAGTCTTTGTAATGCAACGCATCAAACACGGTCACAATGTTGAAGCTCACAAGGGAGTGCGCTCATTCCCCATATGCTTTTTCGATGCCTGGACTGTCCCTGAAGTCTACATGTCACTGACCAAGACCTTGAACATGAGCCTCACAGGGGCCGCCTGTAGCGCCTCATGGATGGATCAAATGCAGAAAACTAGTTTCAAAATGTTGTGCTGCATCAGTGTACTATGTAAAACAACGCATTAATATGAGTAGATGTTACATTTATATGATGTCGATGGACGTCAGATCCACATATTCTAATGAATAGATTATATATGTTGTAAATGTACGACATATGCAACACTTCCACTACTCCCGAAACAAATTTGCAAACTGCAAGTGTGACGAAAGGGACAGGAAGTGATTGTTGCAGACCTTTTGTTCAAATCAAACGTTCGAAGCTTCCAGCTCAATCATTGCAAAAGCACAAATGTTGCGTCATTTGTACCTTAGTATGGTGGACTCGTCCACCAGTTGCTTTTTTTGACACAAAACTGACAAAATCGCATGCCCTCAAGTTTCTCTTGCTAGACAGGAAGTAGTTGTCCTTGTTGATGAGGAGTGGGTTCCCACACTCATCTCAACATCTCTTAGTGGTCTGCCGGTGGTTGAAAAGCCCTCAGTCCTTTCACTTTCTCCCTCCTGACATCAAGCACTCAGTTGAGCTGGCAAACCGTTTCTGAACCCCGTATCTGATCTGCAGTATCTCATAAAACAATTGGAAAAGCGTCAACCACCACTACTACATAATCCTGAAATGAGACGATGTTGTGAGGGGAACAGAGAAAGTGATGATGAAAGAGAGCAGAGAACAAAAGAAATAAGAGTAGAGATGGGGGAGGGTTTAAAGTGGACAGTGAGAGGGAAAAAGTGAAGGAGATGAGCAACACAAGAGATTGACAGATGAGTTTCACCCACTGAGACGCAGCAGGAGATCATTTGGGAAGCCCTGGCGATGGAATCAATAAAGAAATCATGGCAGTGTAATTTCCAGCAACCTTTTCGCCAACCTCCGTGGGTGTGTTTGTGTGTGTGTGTGTGTATGAGAGAAAGAAAATAAGCAAAAAGATTGAGGGACAGCTTGATCAAAAATAAGCATTCATAAGATGTTCTGATCTTTCCCAGTTTCGTACATCCTACCCTTGGCTGTACACTCATCACAGCATCCAATGACAGCACACACACTCCACTGACCACTCGAACAGTTAGGGTGATGATAATTAGATGGAAGAGGACCTCAAGCACTGCACTTTATCTCCCTCCTACAAGAAGTCGCCTCCCTATCGTCTCCCTTTGATCTTTCTTATGTGTAAAATAATTGCAGCTTATTAACTGAAGATATTTTGTACATCAGTAAATCCAGAACCTGATCATTTTCATGATATCACAGTATGTGACATTCTCTACCCGTTAAAAAAGTAGGATTCAAAGCCTTCGACTCGAGGTAGACTTGTACAGAGTTTCAATCCACCTTGAAATGACCATGTTCATCCTTTGATTCACTCCATTCAAAATGTAAGTCATAAAAAAATTGTATTATTGCTTGAAGGTTTAGGACCCTTTGAAATATGATAATGCAATGAAGTGGGAAATATTAACTGGCAGTAAGTGTCACGCTCTCCATCGTTATTTTGCATCTCTTCATTTTGTATGTATGTGGCTAATATTAAAAAAAAAAAAAGATTTCTCTTGGCTGCAGGCGTTCTCATAAGACACATATTGGCTTGGTAGTGTAGGTGAAGCACAGGTAGAACTGCATTAATGAAGGCTCTTTATTGGTTATCCCTGAGACAGCGTGTGTAGTTTAAGGACGCCAACGCAGAGGCAGCAAAATAAAACCCAGACATTGTTAATTTCATTACTCACACCTGTGGTTTCCATAATGTGACTTGTCAAAACAGCTTGTGAAAAACAGTATTAAGGACAAAATGGTTGCAATTGCAGCGCTACCAAACTTAAAGGATAATTCAATATTAATTCAGTAATTGTAGCCGGTAGATTCTGCATTGACTAACTGTCTGGTCATTGTTATTAGCACGTTCGACTCTTAGCACACCTGACCAAATGGGCTGTGCTGTTTCTGCTGTCACTATAAATTTTACCTGTTTCAGTGTTGGGTTGCCAACGTTTTTTTTTCTTGGTTTATTTGGAAATTAAATTTAATATTTTGACATTCAGCAGAAGACAAAGAAGTTTTTGCCAGCTTGAAATACGGGACCGTCTCTCTGCAAGTGCAATTTACTTTTGCAATCACTAATCTGATTCAATCTTGCTTTTTCTCTCTTTCTCTTTTATTTCCCTCTTTCTCTCTCGGTACCTCCAACCTTTCCAATTATCTGCAGGGGCGGGCGTGATAAACTTTGACGGGCAGGGCGTGATCTCATATCGTTTTAAGGTACTACATTTTACAACCTTGACATTCTGTGTTAATTTAACTAAACCGCCCCATCAATCTAGAAGATGTAGTGTTCATGGTGTTTGTTCACATATGCAGGAGAAGAAAATGAAGATCATCAAGGATGTGATCGCCCTGAGGTTCAAGTCATCAGAGAGCGAGGGCGTGATTCTCCACGGGGAAGGCCAACAGGGGGATTACATCACCCTGGAGCTCCGCAAGGCAAAGCTGCTGCTGCAGATAAATCTAGGTGGGAAGCTACAGAAAGTAATGTAATGAAAATTCTCTTAAACTGACTCATTTTGTCACAAAGTTTTAAAACCATTTCCTTAAAACTACAGCTTGAGAAACCTTGAGAAGCTGGATCTTACATATTTTTTTCAATGCCAAACAATAGCAGGTGAAGTGATGTCTCTAAGAACACACTAGAGAGGAAATGTCAGATATGCCATTATTTGAAAAATAGGAACAAATTAAAATAACCTTATTCAAAGTGAGTGTGAAGGACTTAATTTGAAATGTTTCAAATGGTGAGAAGAGCAGAATCGGGCTATGTGCCATTCCTGATTGTATGTATTTTAATTTTAAATTATTTTTGTTTGCTTGTTTTTTATGTTTGTTTTCTGCAAATGTACTTCATCTCTTAAACCAGATATACAGAGGTCATAGATTTGACCTTATAAATACGCATACGCCGTACATGCACACCAAGCATGAGTTACCATGGCTCCAAAATCTCACAAGTAAACCAAAAACACAAAGCTTGTAATTCGTAACACCAGTAAGGACAAAATAAGCTGTGAACGAACATGCCCGAAAGCGTTCGGCACAAGGAACTTAAATCACACACTTCAAATTTAATCAACCTGAGGAACATAGCAATTTTAGATAAGCTAACCTTAACAGAACGGCTAAAGCTAGCGGGAGCTCAGAGTCAGCAACGAGCCCTGAAGTCCTTGAAAAAAGCCAAAATATAATATATAATGGACTGAACGATGCTTACAGAGTTTTATTTGCACTTTCGAGATATCATATAATTGAAACGCACGGCGGGTACATTCATTTCATCATGTACGGAATACATAGACAATGCCTTCAAAATAAGAGCGCTTAAAATAGAGTACTCATTATGGTTTTTAAACTTTAACAAAAAAATATGTGAATCGACCAAAATCGGTATCAGCCGGGCAGACGTCATAAAAATCATTGATCGTTGATCGGCCCAGCTAATTGCAATCGGTGCATCTTTAGTAGAAAGAAATTAATGAGGGATTCAATTTTCCTTCTGTTGTGAACTAACATAATGTCCGGCTATTTTGTCAAATCCCGTCGAGAGATACATACAAATACATGAACTCTTTGGAGTTTGAGTTTACAGTGGTATAACCTCTGACCATTAAAATACCGTATTAATGTCGATAACCAGATTATTAGTTCACAACTTTAAAATACTCCAACTGTATTGTATATTGGGTTTAGAGATAGCACCTCCAGGATCTCAGACTTCATAGGGTTAAAAAATGTACAGACATCAAACATTGTTTCACTTCGCTCTTTGTTATCCTTTCAGAATAAAAGCATATTCAAGTTATTCGAATATATTTTACCCATTCATTATGTTCACTCATTTTTGTCTAGTCAATACAGTTTACATGATGTACAGGGTCCTTTGATCTGTGTTTTTTAATACATTTGGTATGTTCATTACAGGGAGTAACCAGTATGGCTCTATCTTGGGTCATACCTCCGTGACCACCGGCAGCCTCTTGGATGACGATCACTGGCACGCAGTGGTGATAGAGCGATACCGTCGTAACGTCAACTTCACCCTGGACAGACACACTCAACACTTCAGGACGAATGGAGAGTTTGACCACCTCGATTTGGACTATGAGGTGAGACGAAAAGGTTGAGATCAGAGACAGGTAGTGACAATGGTAGTGGTAGTGACAATGGTAGACATGGTAGTGACAACTTTGAAATAAATGAGGAAATGAATCAAACCCAAAGCAGCTTACCACGCCGTGAGAGTGAAATATTCTGTACATAGCATGCTTGCATCTTGAGCCTGCGCATCATCTCTTTCTTTGTGACATATCAGTTTGACATCATATTAATGAGAAAACCTTTGCATACCAATTGAGGCGACAGCTGTAACAAGGGAGTTTGTTTATGAGAAAGAGCAGGTGGACCATGAAAGAGCTGAACAACCATAATGTCACCTCATTTAATTAAGTTCAATAAGCTTTGCCCGAGTTATACTTGAATGTGTGACATTCCGGAGCAGGTGCCAGTTGTACAAGTTACTGGCTACCCTATAATGAACAAATACTTTCTTATTAATTGAATATAATTCTTACGGTCTCCATCTACTGTACTGGTTAATTCATTTTATCCATAAGAACCCTAGCCAGTTTCTCTTCAAATAAAAATTATGGGGAATTGACGAAAGATAACCAATAGAATAAAACTAAAAGACAATAAAATTTACTACAAAGATCACATAGAACACTTTTCTGAAGATGCAGCCTTTGTCAAAGATCTGTTATGTTATATCTAACTTTCATGTTAGTTGTTTTTCCTCAATTGAAAATAAACCAACATGACAGTTGTTTTCGTACATGGAACACAATTTATTCATGTGTTTATTTATTTTGATATTCCAGAACATATGTCAAAATTGTAACTTTACTGACTTTAGGTTATATAACAGGAGAATAAAACAATATCAACAGTGGTGGGCTGTAGTTTTTCCATCTGGGCCTTCAGCGATATAGACCTGCAAACCATCTGCCCTCCAGTAACTGCCCAGTTACACTGCAGCTACAGTCTGCTGTCAGACTACAGAACCAACTCCTATTCAAAGAGACAGTAACATTTATCTAGTGGAATTAAATGTTAGAACAAGGTTCAACATCTGTGAGCGATATTCTGGTAGACGCACACTGAAACCATCAAGCATGTAGCACTCTTCTCAAAATGACATGATGCTGCGTCAAAATGGATTTCACTTATCTGACAAACTTGTCACTACTAAATAATTCACTCTAAATAACTCTAAATAAAATACTTATTCATAAGACCACAAAGCAAGCTATAATATATTAAATGTAAGTAAATAAGATTAAATAGCATTTTCTCTGACTGATCAAACATCCCATCAGGCATACTGGCATCACTACATCACTGAATCTGGTGCAAATGCATGCCGCAGCAACAACAACCATCAAAAGCCAGCAATAATCGACAGATATTCAACATACTTAATAATACTTAGAGTCACCAAAGCAGCTGTTCCTCATCTAAAGATAAAGTCTGTTATTTGTTTTGTTATTTGTAATTAAGTCCAATACCGTGTTTGTAGAGGTTTCAGTTCCATTTTAAGTTCCCTTTCCATTGGCATACAGGCTGTCTAGTCCAATTTCTCCAAAAAATTCAGATATGTTGACAATGACCGCTCCGAGGAGAAGTGGATATACTTCCTGATCCTTAGTACTGATGTAGCACGAGTTCACAACTACCTTACTTAAGAACTGCCCAGGCTAGCTAGCATACCCTGGCCTGTCAAAAAACATGCCTTAAATGTCCGAAATTTGATTGGATAAAACAAAGTTCGCATATATGATCTCACTGGAAGCAACCACAGAGAGAGGCAATGGAACATCAATAAATGGATGGGAACTATTCAAATATATGTAGTCTCAATTAAAAATGTTATTGAAATATATTATTTTCTGTAAATGTAAAAAGTGAAGGCCTTGCTAGCCCTGAAGGTCTGCTAATGAATATCAATAGTACCAAGCTACTTCATATAAAAATGTGTTTTCAGAACACGGCAATAATGCAGTAGAATTATCAATTGCATTGAAATGTCCCTCTAGAAATAAAAACAAGCTTACTTTATGAGTTCAAAATAAAGGATAAAGTTTTAAAAGGAACTCTCGATGGTTAAAGGAGAGGAGGTAACAGAAAGTTACAATATGAACATTCTCATTAAATTTAGGAGAATTGTGAAGAATGTTCCTTCTTTTACTTTCCCAGCACTTGGTATGTTTTCGGGCTGCTAGTGTTAGCATTAGCAACAAGGTCAGTACCCACAAAAACCGCTACTGTATAAAGAAAAATAATATAAGAAGATACTTCCAGTACCAATGTCATTGTGGGTTGACTCCTACGCAGCCGGACTTCTGTTAGGATTGAAGACGTTTCGCATCTCATTTTAAGCCATGGAATTAGCTTTCACCTGAGATTAGGTAATCCATTCCTGATTAGTAAACTTGTGGTGACTGGGATGCCAATGACAGATGGAGAGAAGGGTTGAGAAACTTTAATTTCTATGTTGCCTTCTGTTTGCCATATCGTATTTCACACCAGTTCAACAGTTTATAATGAAAATGGTATTAGTGTAGGAGATGCCAAAATTCCATTCCATTCGCCTCTGCCCCCTAAGGTTTCGGCACAACCATGCTTCTCAAGTGATGCTATCTGCCAACGGTTTATTTTGCAAGGCACAGTTTACTGACCTATTGCAGTTGTCTCACTGTTACTTGGTGGTAGCCACCGTGGACAACACATTATGTTGCTTCCATGGTTGTGTTTCGGCAGATGTGCTTCATTGTGCTGTAATTGGGCCATTTTCAACCATGCAGAGTTGTTTCTGGGAAACATTCTGCACAGTGGCAGACAGAATAGCCTTGCAAAAACAAGGCCACTGTGGAATTAATATAAATGTGGGTGGTATCATTCATCTACAGCTCACCCATGGGATTCACCTGAGAGCAGTTTTATATTGCCAGGGTTTAATCTATATCTTACTCACTTCCAGTATAGCCTTTGTTTAAGAGTTTCACATGCATTCCCTTTTCTCAGAATAAAACATTATTCTATATTTAATATAGGGCGGAGATTATTGAAACCGGTATGCTGTATAAAAGTAGTCATCCATCAGTTTAACAGTATACGTTACAATTAAGTGAAACTGAGTTTAAAATGTTTTTTAAAAATTTGAACAATGAGGGATGGCGAGGAAGGACTCCAATTAAAAGACCAACAGAGCTGTAGGTACTGTATAGGTCCTGGAGACAAGGGTCAAAAGTGAGCACAAACAGCTGAATCTTGGATGACACATGCCAGGGACATCAGGCTGTCCTCAGCAGCTTAAGTCACCACAATCCATATGTAGCAATGGTAACATAGTTGGATAAATAAGAAGCAGTGTGCGACGTGTTACGGTTTTTAGCAGATCCTGAGTCCGGACCGACGTGCACTCAACACATGAGGCAATGCTATAAACCAAGAAAGCAAATCTGGCAATCAATCCAAATACATGAGAAGCAAGGGGCAAAATTCAAAACAAAACCCAGCACAGTCACAACCAGAATAAAAAGAGATATGAAAAATGTATTTAAGAAACCCTTATTACGCCTACAGTGTCGTCCCCTACAGCAAGGTTGTATCCCTGAGAAATCCCTATGTTGTATAAGCAATCCCTCCCATTGAACTCCTACAATTAAATTTAATGTTATGTCTGAAAACGGTTACTCAAAAAAAAAAAACTCCCCTTTGCGAGTAAAATATGAACTGAGGAAAATACAAATGACAAAACCTCGATTCCAATCATATGCACCAAATTCAGACTTAATCAGACCGGCGGTTAAGAAATTATGGCCCAAAATGTTTTGGAGATAAAATTCCTAGTGTCGGAGATATACAACCACCTTTCCAAAAAATAATTCCAGTGCTTCCTTGCACAAAGGAAATAGTTTTTGAGTTATCTCATTAACAATCTATTAATTAATCTTTTTAGGATATAATATATAATAAAAGGGAAAAACACAAGAAACACAAAACAGATGTGAAGCTTTATTACTATTTCGTAGATTATACTATAATTTTTGGGTCAGATTTCCAATTTCTGGATTGTTGTAAAACTAAACAAGATGCAGAGACACCCTTTCAAAATCAAATAGGAAACAGTAAAACAAAGGACAATAAACCTCAAAGTAAAGTGGAATAACAATACAGAATTAAAAAAAAGGAAATAAATAACTGAAAACAGAGTCAGGACAGTAATATTTATTTATAACACCAGATTATTGAGAAGCTTTATTGGTTCATCCTGGAAATCACAAATTGAAGCTTGCTGGAATAATACATGAGTTATGATTACACTGTCACACTGAAGTCTTATTATTACATTTTGGCAAATTATTCCACGTTCTGGTTTTAGTCAATCCAACAATGTGTGAAATAAGTAAAGAGTTGTGAACAACATTCAAAAAATTTTATTTGCTAAAAACAATATTCCTTAGGTTTTAGGTTTTGTTCCCTCGGTCATGGTATTTTAGACAATGGACAGTATCCCTCCCGTTCAAAATTTCGGTAGAATTGAGTCCAATGGTAGACATCGGATGCTGGTGTATTCAAATATGAATTTGCTGAAAAGCAGTCCTTCAGGAAAATGTTTGAGAATTCGGGTCTAGGGCCCTTGGGCAGTCTTGATGTGGAGCAAAGAATACAGTATCTGGTAATGTGAGGAGCCCTCTGATCCAATCTGAACCCTTCCTTACACACTGCTAGAAATCTCAATAGGGATTAATTTCAAACCCGTGAGAGGCCCCTCTGATGATACATAATATTTCTTTGTAATGTTCATTTTCTTCAGCTTCCTATTTTTTAATTGTCCATTACATGTGATTATTGATTTTGTATTTTTAACAACTAATCATCACTGATAGTGACTAGCTTTGCCGTTTACACAGTATACTGATACCACGCACAAAATTAGATATTGGTTTTTAATCTAGCCATAATGCTAATCCATGCAACTCACATAATTAATGTCAGTCGCTAATCAGATTCAAAGAGTTCAGATAACAATACTTAAAGTAGGAAATTGATTTTGGAATGCATAATGGGTATGAAATGCACATGCTGGTGAGTAATGTGAGTGTGCAGATGTCAATGGTGGACACTATGTGGGTCTATGCATGTTTGTATTTGAGTGCGACCTTTGGCAAACAACGCTGATACGGCTGATCTGTTCCAATTTTAACTACTAAACTGTAGAATGGAGGAAAATCAAAGTCCCATTAAACTTTAGACTGGATTAAGGTATCTTTAGGGAAATATGTGCAAAAGGTGTCTAAGTGTGGGTTTGTGTGTCTTTGGGGAACCCTGAATGGACCCTGGAAGTGTTACTGCTTAACTATGTCTCAAATAACAAACTGTGACCAGTTTTTACTCACAGCATATAAGCCTTATCAAGTCCACACAATCCATTTTTTGTGTGCATGTCTGTGTGTTTTGAGTACATGTACACTCATCTGTAAAAAATTTGGCTCCCCATTTAAGGCTGTAGACTAAATATCCGGGTACATTTGTCTCTACCCTTGGCAGTAATTACTAAGACTACTGGGGCATCCTCACAAACACACACACATACAGACAGACACATATCGACTGGTAATTGCACACCACCCTCCATCAACTCGGCGTCCCTCAGAGCTCAAGAGGGGGAAAAAAAACATGTGTACAACAGGAGAAAAATGATTTTGTGTCCTTTAGCGCTTCCCACAAGATGCCAAGATATATATCATTTTTTAATATAATAAATCATAAAACATAAATCACCGGCTGACTCATAAAAGTTGTTGCCTTTGGAACAGTTTGCCGATGGATTGGTACCCAGTCAGGACCAGCCTCCAGAAATATTGAATATGGAAGGGAATATAGTTGAGATGGAGGACTGAAGAAAAAGTCTGTATCAGTGGTTAGGGTTCCGGGATATAAGACCAGAAAAGTCCCCAATCCCCTGTGTTGTACAAGAAATCCCCCTGATTGAAAATGTGAGTTTTGTACGCACTTTTTTTTTTTTAAAAAGCTACCCCTATTGAGATAAATATGAAGTATAAGAGTAAAACACAATGGAGGAAGATGGATCTTTGATTCATATGCACAAAATTTGGAGGTCGGAGCAACAGTTTAGTAATTATGACTCAAAAGACTTTTGGAGATAAAAATCCTTATAGTGTCAGAAATATACAACCTACCTTTCCTAAAAGTCAGTCCAGTTATTCGTAACACCAAGATCCATGGTGTATAAAGTTTGATCCATGAAATTTGTCCAGAAAACAGTATTTTTCATAAGCAAAAGCTCCCCCTAGTGAGTAAAATACGAGCTATGAGAGTAGATGATATGATGATGATATTTATAAGGTAGATATCCTTGAGTTAATTCAGTTGCAACAAATTTGGACTAAATTAGACAAAGGATTAGGAAGTTATGTTAGAATAACTGTTTTTTGCATAAATAGCTATAGTAAAACAAGATTTATACAAGATAGCTACCCCTAGTGTCATAAATATACAACAGACCTTTCCAGAAATCAGTCCAGTTGTTCTGCGCACTACAATCTATGGAATATAAAGTTTGAAAAATTATACCTGAAATAGTCTTTGACTTTGGTCCGCAAAAGTGTTTTTTGTAAAAATTCACCTCCTAGCGAGTATAAATATGAACTATTTAAGTAAAACGCAATATATACAAGATAGATCTCCTTGAGTCCTTTCATATGCACCAAGTTGGACTAACTCAGACCAATGGTTAGTCCAACTTGGAAATTTTGGCCCAAAAATGTTTGGAGATAAATCTTCCCCTAGTATCAGAAATATACAACCAAACTTTCCTAAAAAAAAGCTCCAGTTCTTCCTCACACTGAGCTCTAAAATTTGGAAGTGGTTCATAAAATTGTTTTTTAAGTACTCGCGTTAACACGAAGCATCTGCAACGGACGCGGTGATGATGATTCCATAATTTCCCCGACTTTTCCCTGACATGATGATGGATATGGACTACTGAAGCAAGTCACAATTGGCTTAGAATATGGAATGTTACTACGATGGCAGTTAGAGATTATAACTATGGTACCAATTGTTAAGTGTAAAAAGTGTAGGATCCACGCGCAGACACAGACAGGAGACAGTTCAAGGTGTATTTTATTTTAGAAAGTCCAATTGAAGATAAGGTAGGGCAGTTTGGAGCTGGGGGTTGTAACCCAGGGGAGCTGAGTCAGGGGGCAGGTCTACGAGGAAATGGAAAAAAAGGATTAGACAAAAAACAAAACTCTTCATATCAGTTAAAAAAAATTCAATTTAAATCTGGAATCTAACAAGCTAACTGTCTACGATCTGGCAGTGTGAGGATGGCTGAACATAGTCTTAAGGAGAGGTCTTGATTATTGTGATGAGAAGCATATGGGGGATTCCACCCTGACTGGTGTGCCACAGCAGGCAATAATTCACTTATGGGAGAGGGGAGGTAGAGAAGTCCTCTAAGAGAAGCAGGTAGTTGGCGAAGTAGGACATTTCAGGGACAGATGTTACACAAATAGTCATGACCATCACATCCACTGCGCTAGGTCCGCCTCCTCAAGTAGAGGGAAAAAGAGAGGCTCACAGAAGTGCACACAGCTCCAATCACTGTCCCGATTGACACATCACTGAAACCAGAGACCTCAACCAATGAACTGTGTCACTGCTAGAGTGATCACGGTGATACTTACAAAATCGATACTGACACATGCAGAGAGTGGCTGTCATGAATGAGATGTTTTGGAGCCAAGATCAAGAGAAGCCAGGGAGGACTGAGTCGCCAAACAAAAGTGAAGACTGCTATCGTACGGGACAGATCCTGTATCGAAAAATAACTACAGCAGAATGTGTATATAGGCGAGGAGCTAAAATTTAAGAAGTTTATTGTCATGTACACTGTGAAAAAACACAGCGGTTTACACCATGCAATGAAATTCTTCCTTTGCCTGTCTCCCTTCACACAGATAATAAACATTTCAATAAAAAATAAATGAAAAACCTGAGCTGGTGCTTTGTGCTTTATGCAAATATTGCAAGACTCTTCAGCAAGATTAAGGTGCATCAAATAAATACTTATTCCACATATTAAATCAGACAGCGGGAGAGCTAGGCTAATTAATCAGCCACTGTGGGCGCCATATTGGATACATTTAAGACTGCCAAAAGACTCGCAGCTCTGAGTGCTTGAGTGCTAGGCTGAGAAGAACAAGGCAAGCATCTAATAATGAGACACAATCCACACCTGCTGATTAAAGAAGCTAACAGCTCTCCATGATTGCCTAGCAGGACAAATGACTCACCTACGTAGAACAGACAATCACCCAGAGAGACTATCCTGGGTCAGGATAGACATAATCATGAAAGCAGCCAAATGTTCAAACTGTTGGTTGACAACCTACCTCTCTACAACATGGAGGCTCCTCTCAGGCATCCTAGCAGGTAAGTCACATAAGCATGAGTAGATGAGTCAGTACATGACCGATGCTCAGAAAGGTCAGGGCGGTACTTTGAATCGGTAGTTCTATCAGAGAAATCGCCTCAGACTCTAAAATTATTTAGATGAAACCATGCACTGCTCTGAGTACAAGAACGTCTGCAACATAAAGCCTTGCTAATTTTATGCATGAGCCTGAAACTCCTCAGCCAGATCATTGCAAAGAGTGGAAATAGGTTCTGTAACCTCCTATATGTGGATGACAGACTGTATACCAAGAGTAAATGAGACATGAACTCATTGATCCACCTTACAAATATCTACAGCAATACATGAATGTCATTCAGCCCGGAGATAAAGAACATAAGGTGGCAAGGGAAGGTGGTCAGGACTGTAGGCATGGAACAAAGACAAGGCATGATGATGGACAAACGAAACAGCTACATTTAACCTGCATCGTGTAAATGGGAACAATGATGAGGTTCTAAGTTTGTCAGCCACAGACAAAAACCTCCAGATGCATGCTGAGAAGTCAACAGACATGGGCTGCCAGTAATCAGACACCCAGCTGATTATTTGCTGGAATAGCAAACTGACTTCAAGAGAAGATTGATGCCACTGATGTTTAAGACACAGAAACTCCTCACAACAATGATCCAGGATGAAACAAAAAGTACCTGTGAACACAGGGGTGAAATGCTAAAAGCGTGCCTGAGGCTGCTGAAGAAGCAGGCCGATGAATAGCATTGGAGCAAACCCTTAGGAGAAGTGGTACATATCAAGAAGTTGTACCCGTGGCTGGAATATGCCAAACAGAAGGACACACAGTGACGTTGAGTACGGCAGCTCAGTAAAAGGTCCCTGCCAATATGGTACTTTCTGATGGGAGACAATTAAAAATTGAAATTTGTTGAAATTTCTTGTTTCCCCGACCACATTTTTCTTTCTCCCATTCTTCCCACTTTCTTTCTCCCATCCCCCCGAGCCCCCTTACCAGTCGGGTCACCTCATCAACTAATACCGCTCAATAATAACAAATAAAATGAAGTTCACCCAATTGGAGGAGTATGACAGACTCCTCCTTTGCAGACTAAATCTGTTTGGCACTGCAAAGCAGCCAGATCCTTATTCTGCATGCCGAGGCAGATGGACAGGACAGGTTAAAAACTAGATAAAATGTTTCCTATTAGGCTCTTATACACCACTTCCAGAACACTAGTTCTCACTCTGAAATCGTTCAGCATAACAAGTGCAGATATGAACATTTCCTAAAGATGTGGTCAGCATTTACTTTGAAGGTCAGACTGCTATCAAAACATGCTTGAATTTTTTTTTTCTCTAGTTGAGCTTTGGAGGGATGCCTTACAGCGGGAAGCCACTTGGAGGAGGAAGGAAGAACTTTAAAGGCTGTATGGAGGGCATCAACTACAATGGAGACAACATTACAGACCTGGCACGTCGAAAGAAGCTAGACACCTCCAGCTTTGTACGTAACACGTACACGTTCATATTCACAACATAACACTAAACATTAATATGAAGAGCTTCAAAAACATGCTGTTGAAAGTATGTGGATACCAGACATGCTCATTATTGAGACACCAACTCTGTACCGAAGTAAAGGGCTGTACCACAGCAGTTTAACAGATTCATAATTAATCAGACCAAGTGACCCACTGTGGCCCCTGCAAGTGTTTAACTGCTGTCTTTGTGGCCTCTCTTGAAGCCACGGCTGCAGAAATTCAACACTACAACATGCAGTTTGTGGATCAATTTGTTTTAAATAGAATTAGGTAAATACTAAATGCATTGCTTCCCCTCAAGAAATGGTTGGAAATAGGAATGACAGTTATATGGTCAGCAAACAAGGCTTTTTGTTAGTTACTGAACAAACTATGATATACTCTCTCAAGAGTGAACAGCCATTTTAACTTTTGCCTGGGATGAACTGAACAAATTGATACTCAGAGCAGGGAGAACCCACAAGCCTTTCTTATGACTCACACAGCTATTTATTTCATCAAAAAATATGTGCTTTCAGATCAGGCACACACATACACAACCACGCACACACACGGAGTCGGAAGGCAATCAGCAATCATTTTAGTCAGGCAGCTCAATATTGAGTGTCTGCTAATGATTTGATTAACAACATAAGGTTGGAGAAGCTCAATGCTAATTAGTGTTAAATTCTACAATATTGTTTGTTTTTCTCCGGCTCAGAAACATTACCGTGGTTACTGTTGAGCCCTTATCTCAAAGACACGCTGAGCTAACGGAAAAGCATTTTTTAAGCACATGAGCAACATCAGTCTTTGAATCTAATTTCAATCTGAAACATCTGAAGGTAAACGCTCAAAGCAACAAAAGTCTGGGGAATAAATACCTGAGTTCTTCCAGTGTCGGGGAAATTTAAAGAATTTTCACGCAATCCCACATTCAAAGGATAATCGTTGCTTTTGACTCTTCTCTTCTGAACACAAATTGAGAAATATCCCCCCTTTTATTATTGACCTAACTCACTGTAATAGTACTGGGAACAGGGAGAGGACCCAAACAGCTAAAGGTACAGCTTTGGATGCAGCCTTTGCCCCAAATTATTAACATCCACAACCTAACTAACAACAAATAGCTTTATCTGATGGGGACGCTACATTGATGACATTATTGTCCTTTGGAAACGACGAACGACACTGTGTAGAAATGAGTTTGCGAAATATTGAACTCCCTTTAGCCATTGTTTCCTACTGTTGCTTCTAAAACAGAGTGTCTTGGATCCAGCTGATTCCAGACTATAACACATCATTGGTAAGCAGGTTTTGATTTTCAGCTTTTTGTTTTGATAACTCAACGTTATTTCTTTCTTTCAGCGTAACCTGTCCTTCTCCTGTGTGGAGATGCACACCTTTCCGGTCTTTTTTAATGCCACCAGCTTCCTGCAGCTGCCAGGCCGAGCTAATCACAACACGATATCTGTGGGCTTCCAGTTTCGTACCTGGAACCCTGATGGACTTCTCCTCTTCAGTAATCTTGATGATGGTACGCTGGAGATTTCCCTGGAGGACAGCAAGGTTGTAGTTCGGATCAATGTGACAACGATGACCAGCAACCAACGGGTAGACCTGTCGTCAGGTGAGTTAATGTAATAACAAGCAAAGCCATTTATTCTCCCACAACTCTAGAACAGTCTATTCATCAATATTATTGATAAAAGTGAGTAATACCTGATATGAAAATAGATATATAACTTTATATATATATATATATATATATATATATATATATATATAGACTATAAGAGTGAAAGAGTTTTCAACTCCTTTTTATGCTTTATCAGTCATCACCAGTGCTAAACTATTCCGCTTTGGCTAACTAGACTTTACTGGTTGACCCAGAAATGTACCGCAAATATGTTTCTCCACAGACTCCAGATTTCCACAGTCCTGTTAAAACAAAGATTTATCTGGTAACCGAAGGCTTGATTTGCATTGTGTGTGTGTTTGTGAGTGGCAAGGACCAAAATGGGAATAATATAATTCATATATTAAACTACAGGTTTAACCCAGAACACTATAGATTTGGGAAACCATCAATACTGCTGTCTCATGAACAGGGTTTAATACACATTATGCTTTCCAACCAATAAAACACATGAATGGTGCTGTACAAAAATTAATCACTCATTTTAACTTTAAATCTTTACCAAAGAAGCCGATTTACTTAGAGCATGATCTGCCACATTGCAAAGAAGAGCAATTTTATCACTTGCTTTATCAAGAGCTGAAGATGAAATTACATTATTGAACACATTCATCATTAAGGTTAATATATAATATAAGTTTGATATTCAACACTGGTCATTCCACCACCTCTTTTATCCCCACCTGCCACCTTTTCTTATACTTCTCCTTCACCTTCTCTCTCTTTTCCTTTTACTGAGACACTCTCATTTATTCTGTCCACTGCTGTTAAATAGACCATTATGCCCAGGGGTAGGGATTATTACGGAGTAACCCTCTAGGCTAATTGGGCTTGAGCCTGCGATTACATCAGCATTACCAGAATATACACACACAGAATCACAGACTCTTCAACTCAAACCCAGACTCCCTCCTTAGATTCTGTTATTAGTATTTCTAAGATTAAAATAAAAGCCACACCGGCTCCTTGTTTCAGTAACACAGCGGGAGCTCGGCAGAATCGCAATGAAATGCTTAGTTCCTCTTAATGGTAAATATACTGGGGAGAGAGACGTGATGATGCACACTAACACACTTTAAAGGGGTGGGTGAGAGGGACAAGAGGGGTTCTTACAGAGACCGAACAATCTATTTTCTCTTTTCCCAGTGGGAACCGTTTTTTTTATGTAGCTGTTTAGCGACATCTTATTCAGATGAATGATCAGAGAACTACTGGAAGGCAAACCAGACAGACTTAGATCCCACCTTTGACCCATCTAATCCTTCTGAGGTTGACATACATCTGTAGAATATGCATTAGTCAATCAGGAAAAGTGTTATTACTGGAGTGTAAAATATTGTTTAATAGTAATTAATGTAGTTCAACCTTGTTTCAGAAGTTAACCCATAAGTGCCAAGACATATCTCTCCTTGATGGAAAATTATGGGGAATTGAAATATATGTAGAAACCTGTGGTGCAATAACCAAAGTTGTAAGGTCATTGGCGGACACCATCAGTAAAGTAATTCTGAACAGAAGTTATCGGCACGATCCCAAACGACCCATCCCCTTAATTACTTTACACTGTGGGGCGACACTAGTTCAGCTCCTCTGCCATCGCATGGGACTGGTAGCTTCTAGTCGATCTGGCTAGGCAGCTTGAGTTTCCAGAGACTATCATGACCACTTAGCTATGCCAGATGCTTTGTTAATGGTTTCAATGAGTCAAGCAGTCCTACTGGAATTACCTGTCCCCCGGGTAGACCAAATTGAAGAAGCCAATGAGTATAGATGGGCAAAATATTCAGAAGTAGTGTAGAGTGAATGCCGGAGTGTTTGCTGGCTACTTCTTGGTGCAGACGCTCAAACTCACTGGTTCTACATGGATGCAGCGAAGAAGAGCAACCTCAAAATCCAGAAAGCTGGTGAAAAAGCCTCATGGAGGCTCCATCAGGGATCTGTCACACATATTTTTTTTTTCATATTTTTCCTTCACTGGGTCCAAGATTCTTTGGGTTGTGTTTTCCTGCTTGGAGATGGTTCTGCAGGTACACTTAATTTTGCCAGTGGGACCACACACAATGTAATCCCCCATGCATTCACGCACAAAATATGCATGTGTGTTTCTAGATATGTTTGTGTGGGGGGGGGAGAGACAACGACTATGACCTGAAGAAAAACTGCTGTCATTTCTTCCACTTCCTTCTCTCAAGCAGAGAGTAAAAGGTTGAACCCAAGGGGAAGATCAGGCCTAAGACAGAATACTCTAGATTAGACTCTGGGTGTGTCTGTTCATTAATAGAGAGCACTTATTTGAGATTCCTGCAAGGACTCTGATCTCATTTATCTAGCACCTTTTATTATTCAAGCATCAATTCTATACCTCTCTTTGCTTCTTATTACTTTTGGAAGTATGAAACAGTTTTGTTTTTTATGGGGTTTTTTTGTTTGATATTTCTCAGGCAGGGTTTGAAAATATTGCTTCAAATGCTGGCATCAAAGCATGTTTTGATGGGCTTTAGTATAAATCAGACCCCTATTTTCCACATTACCAACCATGAAATAATCCAATAAAGCAAAAATAAAAGGCTCCTTTATTACCTAATATGCTGGCTAGTGAGGGTTGGTATTTGTCTTCAAGAATGAATGTTGAAGATTCTTTCCTCTGTTCACTCCTCTTGATTAATTATCAAATTATTGGCCTCCAGAATTGTTTCCATGGTGACATAACTAGTTTCTTGCAGTGCTTTTGAAGACACAGCGAAAATATTTCTGAAACTCTGCTTATGTATTTTCTTATTTTTTCTGCTTATCTGTGGTAGTTGCGATGTCACAGCAGACACAGGGTGTCCAGATATACCTCTCCCCAGTAAGTCCTCTCTGGTCTCCTGGTGGATTCCTCAGATGGATGATATATATAAACACCCTAGTGAGTTGTGCATCCAGCCTGGTGTCTCCACCCAGTCGGACACGTATTGAAAACCTCCAGAAAAAAGTGCCCAGGAGGAAACCCCAATTAGATGCCCAAACGTCTGCAACTGGTGCCTTTTGACATCAGGGCCCACCAGTTCATTACCTTCAACCGCATATCCGAGTTCCTCACCTTATCACAGGGCTTTTCTCTGCCAGTATACATAGGAAACTCTTTTTGGCCCCTTGTATTCAGAATTTCAATATTTTGGTTGTTACAAAGAGATAGATATGGATAGATAGAGTAGATTGACTGGTAAGTGGAGGACTTTGCTGTCTTACTTAGCTCAGCACAATGGTCTAATGCTGTCATCACCACTGATGCCCCGCTAAACCAACTGTCCATCTCGTATTCCGTTTTCTCATCATTCCAGGACAAGACTAATACACCTAAACCCATTCAGTTGATGCACCTTCTCATCCCCGACAAGGAGGCAGTAATCCAGTGTTCAGCAGTGAACCATGAGAAGTAATTACAACAGTTATAAAAACATTAGGAAAGATTAGAAAATTGGAAAAAAGTTTGAATATTAGAAAATCCACTGTCTAAGCACCTTTGATCTCAGATCAATTCAGTCATTTGCTAAACAGAACTGTATAGAGGGAGAAACAAGAATTATTTTAAAATTCATTGATTTAATAATGGAGCTGACCTGCAGTTTTCTGTGAGCTGATTCTCTACTTCCACTTCGGAGGTCCAGACTGGAGACAATTTGAGATCCCAACACTGACGGGCATTCAGCTCACACTGTCACGCAAATTACTTTGTTGAGTTGAATGTTTTTAAAGCAAATGACAAATAATGCCACTGAAGAGTTTCTTAACTTCTGTTAGGGATATGGAGGAGTCTTCCCTTGAGTCAGAACCTCTTCGACATTCTTTCTATAACCCAACAACATCACCAGTCAGGGTCAGTAGGTCGTCTTACCTGCTGTATGGAGACTGGGCGAGGCCCTCCTTTCGAATTTTAATGTAATCGTGCCGCAAAAAAACTCACTACTTGTTTGGTAATACTTCAGAACCCAGCAATGGATATTTTAGCCAGAATGTCCTTAAGCAAACTGAAAATCCTGCCCAGAACTCCTCTCACACCGTGACTTTGGCTTCAGCCCTTTTGGCTTTTTGGTACTCATCTGCTGCTTCAAGGGACCCCTGAGCCCCTTTTTATTATCTAAAATATGCTTTGCATATTTATACAAATATGTTTATGCAAGGAAGGGTTCAAACTTTCAATTAATTATTTCACTCATTAACTTTCTAAATTACTACTTGACAACGCCTAGAAAATTTTTGTCTCCATAAAATTGTTCTCAGTGAGAAGCAGAGCTCATTCAAAATAGAAGAAAGCTAGCGGCAGCATCAACTGTTTGATTCAGGCTGAGCAGAAATATTTTATCATGTTAAAACCACCGGTGTGTCTTCCTGCATGCATGCATTCACACCCATCAACCCAGCCAGAAGTAATAACATCAGCTCCTTTGAGATGCAGATATACTCCATCACACAAACACAAGAAGGTTACTTACACAGTCTGAATAGGAAGCAAAAGGCATTATAATAATGGAAAGACCTGAGGCACAGATTTGAGGCGGAAAAACATACTACAGCCACCCTGATTATAATGTTGTATTCTTTCATTCCCCTAGTGTGTGTGTGTCTGTGTCGCTGTGTGGTTTTCTGCAATAGTGAAGATGTGCAACGCTCCATGGAAGACCAACTATTTAGTATCGGAGGAGATGAGGGAGCATGGATGCTTGAATACCAGAGGGTCCCATAAATTCCTAGCACACAATATTAATTTGAATACTGTACACACAAGATCAATATGCAATCGGAGCAGGTGGTGAGGAGAGGATGGGGATGGAAGAAAAATCATGAAGGAGGAAAGAGATTCAAGAAGGATCAGAGAGGCTAAGAGGAGAAAAATAGAGACATAGGCATAATCGTAATGTTTGAGGAGTAAATTTTGCCCCCAGGCAAAATAATAAAAATCCTAAAAGCCATAAGTAATATTCCCTCCCTATGTAATGTGATAATCTGGTGATTTTTTTATATTACTTCATGATATTTATGTAATCAGCTTCTGCCTCTGTGGAGATGGTTAGTATTCACCTGGACACTTCCCATCTGCCATAACTTCCACATCTCTTCACTATTTCATCATTAACTCACAAAATCATATTTATTTATCCGTTATTAAAGCTCGGATCATTTCAGTGTAATTTGTTGATCTACCAACCAAAGTTATCTTTATTGTTAATTACAAAATATATGCCAGACATACAGCATACGACAATAATTAAAAAAATATTAAACTAATTAATAAAAGGGTACTGAGCTACTGGAAGGTTCTTGAAATCTCTTCTATGGTTCTAAAAACATTCATATAAAAAGGGTTTTTTAATGTGGTCGATTTAGGTACCAGGAGTTTTCCTATTTGGCCGCTGGAGAACCAAATCGATAAACCTCCGACTTAATGAACGTATTTTTTCTTCCTATTTTGAATTTTGGGGATTTAAGCTTTGACAATGTAATTGGCTTGAGTTTTGGAAAGGTTTTGCATTTTAGGAGGAATTTGTCATTTCAACCTCAAATGTTAATTAATCACTGTGAACAAAATTAAAAACAGCATTTTTCAGACAAAAACGGCCCCATTTAGTTAGTAAAATTTCCTGATCGCACTGGCATCATAATAACCTCTCATGCATTCCATGCTGGCTTTAAGGTTGACAGTTTGACGTTCATTCTGGCATCGTAACACCAGAATTGTTGTTTCTTACACTTTTTTGTCCCAGGGTACCATTTTCAGCCGTTAGGCACAACAGGAGCACCGATAAATAATATTTTACTCATTTCCTGTAAAGAACTTTTCTAATATAAAAAAATTCTAATATTTAACAAATTGTAATAATGAATCAAAATCAATTTTAATGCTATTCATTGACATTTCCCACAATGTCTTAATTCCAACGGCGTACCCCAATGTGTTTTTAATGGATGTTTTCATGATATCTCTCCCCTAAGACAAATTCTTTGGTCGGAGAATGAGGTGACTGGGGAAAAATTTCCAGCCCATTTTTTCCCTGTCCACCCCTTGAAAAAACACAAAAAATAATCTCTATTTTCAAGAAATGGAATTTATTTGCTATTATATATGTATCTATATAGAGAGAGATTTTTCACTTGTATAGAGAAGGTGTTGTATGTCTGTTTATCAAAGGAAAACAGAGTTAAATCACGAACACAGTCATGATCACAAAGTTCTGACTCTGCATAAAACCATCTACCTAAACCTGCTACTGCATGAATTGAATTATTTAAAGGAACATATTCGTTGCATTTTAAGTGAAGAGAGGGCTGTGTGAAGGGGCTGCACATCATTAGGGCCATTTTTCTCTATGGCCCTAATGGTGGCTCTGGCTGACAGCAGGCCCCACCCTTTGTCCCACACAATGTTTCTCAACTCCTCCAGCTCAGCCCAGAATCCTCCATTTTTGTGCTCTGTCTCAAACATTTAATGCTTCACTTGACATTCTTTGCATTTAGACTTCCTTGCTGAGTAGAGTGTCAATCCAGCATAACTTTAACAGTGAAAGTTATGTCTGATTCTCAAGCAGCTCGTTTAGAGTTGTTGCATCTCTGGAACTATATTTTTCTATATTCTTACCCTTGTATTACTTTTTTGAATCGAAATATATATATATTGATGGTAACATCAATAACAAATGAAAGATCGCCCACTTCAAGTTACTTCGTTCATTGGAAGTGGACGTGTCTTTTTCAAGCTGCTTCATTTCCGTTTGCCTCAATGCTGTGAATCAGAGCATTGATCTGATCACACCGCCGTCACTTCTGGGAGCATACATAGTTAACTACGTTATCTAAAAGATCATAGGTAGTGTCTGGTGTTCCTTAGTTGCTGTTACTTCACAACACAAATTTGGTGTTGCTTTGGTTGCAAGAAAACAGTTTGTGCTTATATCTATAAAATACTTAGGCCGTACTAAAATGTTTTTTGCTTTCGCACGCATGCAGGACAGGAAGTTGTACATCAATTTTTTTTTTTTTGCTGTAACATAATATATATATATATATATATATATATATATATATATATATATATTTGATATTTGATATTTTATGGCAGGAAGGGGATGTTTCACATCCTCAAAGAGAGGCGTGAAGCACAGGTTAACAAAGTAAAGACCAACAAACAAGCTGCAATTTAAAATGTATTGGTAACAGTTTGATTGACAGACCCTTGGTGTTTGATTACTGGCCCAGAGAGGTTGTTGTAATGGTTTGATATAATTGGCTACATGTTTGTGTAGATTCTCATTCATCCAGTTAATGGTAATCCTTGAAGTTCGAGTCAGGAGCAACTGAACTTCTTGAAGTTCAAGACTTTTTACGTCTCATCTAAGAACTTCCTCAGTTCTAATGGACCATGCGGTGCGGAGGTGTGGAGGTATTCGAACCTCCTGAGAGATGTTTGATACCTAGATAGTTCTTAGGTCACAAGAATACATTTGTGCATACGTCACTATTGATGGCTCTACGGTGCTCAGTTGTCGTGATTATCTGGGTAACCATGAGAGGTGTGATTGCTGGTCCAACTCTCTTCGGAATAATTTTAATATATTGATTCTGGGTATGCACCTTACTGCATTTTCACTATTTGTGTCCTAATAATCCAATTTCATAGTTTCCCAAATAATATCTAGTGGGTTGTGTGAGGATCCCAGCACGCCCCCCCCACACACACACACACACACAAACACACAGACACACTGCTGCTTAAAAATCAAGAAAAAACCAAAGGTTGCTCACATTTAATGTGAAATACGCCTTTAGGCTGTTCATGACTGTTTTGTACTTTTACTATGACAGAAGACTGAAATGGCTGAATTAGTCCAGCCATTTACCAAGGGACATTTAAGGTTCATTTTGTTTAATTAAAAACCGATTAATTTTAGATGTTTTTCTAATTTTTAACTTTTAAAATATTGTTTTTCTGGCTGTTATTCATGCCTGTGAATAAAAACTTTTCATTTAAAATTATTCTATGAATCTCTGCTGATAGAGCGGGGGACACAAAAAGTAGTTATACTGATCTATTTTGAATTTATTCTGTTATTTGAGTATTTTTTTATTCTGTTGGTTTGTTCAGAACTCTATTAAATAAGTAAATAAAATAAGAATAAAATTATCATAATACTTGGATTAAAAAAGCGGCCGGTTTGAGTTCTCTTGGCCTTCGATGTGGACTCCATCTTTAATTTTGTCTCTCTTTGCGATTGAGTTTCACAGCACTGCTGTAGTGGATAGCAAGGCTTTGCCGGGTTAAGTATGCACATACTGAATCTGTGACATTTGTATGCATGGAGAATATAACCAGGCACTCATAAGGCATCTGCTGGTTCATGTGCTGATGGAATCTCTGAGGCTCGGAAGTCTCAGAAAATCACATTTAGAAGACAAAGAACACAGGAATTTGGATGTTGTGATAATGTTATTGCAGATTTTATAGCTTTTTACCTTATCAATCTTCCAAACTCCTCTCATTCTATTCTATATTGAATACACCAGTGGGTAGTTCAAGTTAATTGTCCTGTGTGCTGCACTGACTGCTACACAGCTTGCAATGATATTCTGTTCCGGCTGTTTGTTACTGCGGCGGTTTTGTGATTTAGAAATAACACTCTGCAAAACTTTTCATTGTAATTTTACAGTAACTAACTAGCAGATGCTTCACCTGCCAAGTACTGTATCTTTTACAGTTCTGTGCTGTATTTTAGAATCATATTATATTACTTGAAATAGATACACACTACATTAAAGTATTTTTTTGTAGTTTCATAACAAAGCACAGCTATTTTACTCTTTACTGAGATTTGTTAGCAAATGTTCATATATTTAAACAAAAACAATATTACAGTAGAACCCTCTACAAGCCAGAAGCTACCCATTCACACGCAGAAGGTATTATGCCAGTCAAGAGAGATAATAACTGGCTGACATCATGTTAAGATTACTTCACAATAGAAGGTAAACACAGTCTTTATCAGGTCCCTTAATATGTACATTTTCGCCATGACAGAAGTTTGTGTTTGTGTTTCATGAGTTCTAGAGGTTGTTTAAACTTAATTTATTGAGAGGGAGAATAATAAAGGACAGCTTAGTACATACTGCACATACTGCTTAGTGCTTGATGCCTCATAATGAACAAACTGCTGAAGGTTGTACAGGACAAATCTCTGTTATCTGCCAGAAGCAAACAGACCACTCTTTGATATTGCCGCTGTAGAATGCATGCATTTGCAATAAAAGAATGACCATTAGCTTGTTTAAACTATCATGGTATAAATTTACTGTCCTCCATTCTTCAGTTTGAGAGGATACCTCCAATGGTAGTAAATGAGAGAGATCAGCTTTCTTTTTCTAAGGTAACATTATGATGCATGGGGTTTATTGGCTTGTAAGAAGCAGAAATACTGATTTAGTGAAGCCTCGACTTTAGATTACTGGGTTTCAGAATTGAATGGTCCAATTTTTTCCGGAAGGGCTCAGATGAACGGAGACAGCCACCTTCCGAGAATTTATGAACACAGATTATTATTGAAAATAACAGTATAAGTGTAAACTAATAAATAGTTTGATACAATTGAAAAGACATAATAGGACGTAATACTAACAATCGTTGGCTGCCTGGGATTCAGTTTCTTCTTGCTGGTTCTGTACCTGAGCTGTAGTTCAGGCTTGGAAATCAACAGATGTTCGGTTTCCTTCTTCTGCTCCTGCACCTTCCCCTTCACAGCTGTCACTCTGGAAACCTGGGCTGCCATTTCTGCTGCCTGCGCTAGAAACATGAAAGTCAATCATTTCTTGACGGTACTTTTAAGATTTTCCAGCAATACTAAATATGAGATTTTTGGTAATTACATACCAGAAATCAATCCCTCAGGCTCTTGGACGTGTCTCCTCGTGGAGCTGCTGTTGAGTCTTAGTCACATCCAGCTCCAGTGTAATTGCTGTCACCTTGTTTTCAGTGGCTGTCAGTCTGAGGCCCATCACTGAAATACCACAGAGGCTGAGGATGACGTTCTGGAGAGTAAGGCTGTCTAAAGTAGCCTTTTGTGACATCCTCACAACAATACGTTTCTTCAGTGTTGTCTATTGTTGCTGATATGAAACCACATTCAACTTATATCCAGTCGGTGTAAGCCTTTTTATTGGATTGCCTGGGATTGTGTTTTTTTCCCCCTTAGATAAGTGTAAGTGACTGCGACAGACTTGACACTGCAGCAATTTCAAAACAGATAAGAGAGACAGTAAGAGTCTGCTGTTTTCACTTCCTGAAATATTTCATTTTAACTTGACAGTATTAAATACATAACTGTTTTTTCTTTTACTGTTGATTTTCTGTCCGGTCTACTAAGGCAAGCTTTTAATGGCTGTTACTCAGTCTGCAGTGTGAGTTTCATTTCATAGAACATTATTCATCTAATCAGAACCTAAGGAATTTATAATACATTCATGTGTAGTGGAGATTAGCGTTGATGTTACATCTGCACATTTTCCCTGGGAATGATTAGATTAAATATGATCTAGAGCTAAATCAAGTGGTCATTATTAGTTAAATCCATAAAGAATTAACTTGGCTCATCATTTATGAATATTTTATACAAAAAATGGCCTTTTTAAAGTAAATATTTGCTGGTTTCCTTTAGGCATTCTTCTTTTAGATAGTAGGAAAGAACAAGTTATCTTAATAAGTCAGCTATGGCCTTGGGGTATTACGATGGACATTTTCCCTAACCAAACAAGTGAATGAGAAAATAATTGAGTGTTGAATTGATAATGCGCTCTCAGTCTCTAGCACGTCAGTTGCATCCTCTGCTCCTCCACCATGCCACTCAGCTCAATCCACATAACCAGTCGGTCAGCTCCTCCACTTTAGAGGGAACCTCAGACAGATCGAACAGCAGCAGAATAAAACTTCATCGCACTGGAAACAATTCAAACGGTTTTCCCCGGAACAACAGTGGCAAAAGAAAACTTTTTCTCGTTCTTTACCGTGTGCAGAATAGTCACAATGAGGCTGTCTCGGATCAAGTTTGGAAAGGCAGACTATTGGAAAATCTACAGCTGTTAATGCACGAAGGATTTCTGTCTATTTTTTAATGGTCAGCACTAACATGCTTTAATATATAAAGCTACCCCAAATACCTTTTGAAGGTGCAGTTCGTAAAATTTAGTGGTATTCAACAGTTAAATTCCGGATTGTCCATTATATCATACATCAGCTCACCACTCCCTATCCAAGAATCTACGGTGGATTTGAAGTGTCAAAAAGATGTCAACCTCTACATCTAGTCGCCCGTTGAGAAATGAGACTTCTTTATTGAACTGTTTTTTAGATTAAGGTAATTATTTATTCTGTAAAACTATAGGCCAAAGTTAATATGTAACATTGGAAATATATTTAATATTTTTCTTGCATTGCATTAGTGTTTGCACGGCAAAAAAAACACCCAAAAACTGGAAAACTCGTCAAAGGTCAGCATGAAACCCAATGTGTGACATCATTTAGAGGTAAACTGATGAGTTCCCTGCAGTCTGCCTGGGTAATTCAACGTACTGGGTGACAGACGACCAGACGGTGCTGGAGTGATAACTCCCCATGGGGAAGAGAGAGGCGAGCACTTGGTCCACAGCCTCGAGAAGTGGAGCGGTCCTGCCGTGGACCGAGGAGCTGTAAAGTTTGCCTTACCCTGAATCTTTCCAGGCTGACCCGGAGCCAGTCACGTTGCACTGCTGCAGAGGAAATGTGACCGGCGTGGGAGCGAGCAATCTACACACGCAGCCATCCATCACCCGCTGAATTGAATCACACAGGTGGACTGCACAGACTCCGTCATTTACATCTCCACGGTTTCAGGAGTCAGAGTTTCATATTTCCTCTCGCAGCAAGGTTCCACGCTTCAATGCTTTTCTTTTTCCTAAAGAGTAAGTCACAATGCTAACTATTTATCCGGCAACGACGTAATCATCAGGTCTTTCTGCCTCTTCGACCAATAGATTTGAAGTCGCTCTAGAGTTGATGCTCAGTTCCTCTGTTCAGGCTACTGTGCAAGCATGGGAGCTCAACACAGTGGCCTCTCTGGAGGAGGGTCTGCTCCCTCTGGAGATGGCAAAGGCTTTAACCAGACTAACTTCATAAAATTATATTATCAATTTATATTCCATTACATTCCAAAATTGTTGGTAATCCACGTTTAACACCTAACACCGATGTCTTTTTCTATTGTGACACTGGGACATGACTACGTTTTTTTTCTCAATGACATCATTTATCTTCAGGTGTGGATCATCAATAGCTATACACTTACTTTAAATACATTATATATTTACATACATACATTACATACATTTTCTACAGTGGCAGAAAAACTAAAATGCATATGAATGAAAAATAAATGATACAATATCAGATGATGTGTTTAAAAAGAAAATCTATGAAAGGTGAAGAAAAATGTTAGTTTGTGTCCCTCGGATTTGTTTGGTTTGTTTCTTGCAAAAGTTAGAAGTTCCAAAACGTTCGATCTAATCAAAAATAATTTGAAAATTATATCATTACTGTTAGTTCTTGTTTCATTTTCTAATAAGGGAAATCACCCACAAGCTTTTCAGCCATTTAATTTTTTTTAACAGAGGGAACATTCTTGCCACAGTTTGGTGACTCCTCGTTCTAATGAGCATCCAGAATGAGGATGTGAGACGAGTGAAAGCAGCGTGAAATGGTGCAATTAATTAATTTATTTGATTAAAATAAACAGCAAAGCGAGAGGTCATCATTAGTGGAAAATAGATAAACAAATTTTACTCAAAAGTTAATAACTTTACTCTAGTAAAACTTTGAAGTATTTCCATTTAATGATACATTATACCTTATCTTTGCTCCCACCATCCCATATATATATATTTATATGCACATGTATATATGTAAATGTATATGTGTATATATATATTTATATATATATATGCACTCAACATTCATTCATACGGGTCATTTAGGAAGCTGGAGAGAACCCACACAGATTCTATGAGACAGCAGCGCTACCGTCACACCCAAATAAAACAATAACACGCTGTATAAATAAATTGGTTAACCTCTAAAACCATCTTTAAAAAAGACTATAAGAACGTTAAAAAAAAGAATCAAGTTATTGATATAAAATACTTGGGTTAGTTGAATATAATCATTGGGGGTGATCTGACTTTGACCCCCACCAAAAAAAGATTATGTAGGCCCAACACAATTGTATGGTGCTGAAGAAAACCATTTAATCATGCGGAAATACTTAACACCATTTAATTAAATAAATTAAATAAATTCCAATGTCCAATGTTTCTGTACAGCTTGAATCAAGGGGGAACCCAAAACAAGACAAAGAAACACAATTATATCAGTTCATGTCTACTTAACTGAATCTTGTAAAAAGTACATTGTTAAAATTCATGCATGACCTAGATGATGTAATCATGTTCATTGTGCAAACCTGAATTGTAAAATGCATGTTTACAAAGCCAGCCAATGTCCCTGCATTGACGGCTTTAAAGTAAGCTTTCTAACCTAATAACCTAATCATTAACCATTTATAAACCCTGTCATTTTCTATATATGCTTTCTGCTTGTGCCATATTTTGACAGTTTTTTACTGGTACTTTTACTGAATATATTATTGATATCCCTGTGCATGAATGGCTACACCTAAGAAAAATAATTGAACACTCATATCTTGACAAATGTGAAAAATTCCCTCACTCCTCCTTCGTCCCTCCATCATTATCTGTGCTCGTTTTATCGGCGGGAGACAGCCGACTTATGACTGATTTGAAACATTGTGTGTGCATGTGTGACAGAACTAGAGAGCGAACGTACGCCACATGTACAGTGTGTGTGCGCGTGCGTGCGTGTTGGGGTGTATCTGTACCGCAGTGAGAGCAGAGATTCAACACTACTGATCACTGCTACGCTCATCATTCAAAGCTATAGCGGATGATGTAAAACAGATTAGGGCACACAAGGTTACATAATATCTATTTTCCATTTCATTCAGGAGGTTATAGACTAGGACAGCTTGATAGTGATTATGTGACACCAATTTACTCTTGTAAATATGATTGTGAGCAAAGGGGCGTGTCAAGGTCATTCTCTCCCAGATCTGATCCACTCAGACTAAGTAGACACCATCCTCTAATTTTCAGCCATGCGTCACTTGATTTCAGATAAAATTGAAATACAATTAGGTGTGTATTTTAATATTCAACAGACATCAATGTCAGTACAGAGTAAAGGTGTAACAAACACAATAGCAGCAGGCGGTTATCTAACACAATCACATGCAGACACATGGTCAACTTATTGCAAATTAAGGATCATAGACCCCATACTGGCATAACATCCAGGATCTCCAAAAGAATTATGGGAAACATTTCAAAGTGGGAATGGTTAAGGGGAAAATTTGACACACAAAACACCTGCACTAACGAGCACTGGAGACCTGTAACTAAGTACATTTACGCAGGTATTGTACTTAAGTTCAAATCTGAGGTACTTCACTTGAATATTTCCATTTCATGCTACATTACTGTATACTTCTGCTCTACTACAGGCTAGAAGGAAATATTTTACCTTCTGCTCCACTACACTTGTCTGACAGCTGTACTTACCAATTACAGATTACTACTTTTGTACGCTTCATGTTCATAGGATGTTAATACTTTAATCACCTCTGCTAACAACAACTTGCACATTCTCTTACATGCGGGGGTCGAATGTACTGATGTATGTGGAATACTAGAGGTAAATGTGTATTGACTCGCATGGCGATTCATACGTATATGGACTCCTAGATAGAAATAGATCTGCTTGACCGCACAGTGAACCTGGCTGCAGCGTCCCGCTATTTAAAAAGATGGACAATGCAGCCACAAGAGGAGACCAGAGAGAACACAGGAATTTAAAGAAAGGTGAAATCCAGAATAAAAGTCAGGAAATAAAGACAGAGAGAGAGGAGAGATTGAAGGAGGGAGAGGGTGGCAGCGAGGGAGGAATGAACGGAGACGGGTGTCAGTAAGAGGTGATGTATAGAGGAGAGGGTGATGAGAGTGAGCTGGCTCCTCTCTCGGCTCCAGTAATGTCCCCTTCCAAAACATCACTCATATTTAATGGAGCACAGCTACGAGGGAAGAGAGAGAATTGCAGAGCAGCGGCGTACACATCCTGCCCTGACATATGCAGACAACGCAGAGCATTACTGCCTCGCACAAAGTGCTCATAGCTTGCATGCACAGATAGATAACACACACACATGCACTCGGGTGTTCAGATGCAAACAGGGTTCTCTGAGAGTTAATGGAGTTGAGACTCACGGGACTTCCGACTGTAAGTCAGCTTGGAGGAGGAGAGTGGGAGAGAAATAAAGAGGAATGAAGAAAAATTGGGGAGCATTGGCATACATATGCGAATACATGTTGAAGTGATGGGAGCAGTGTGATAGATTTGGGCAAATGATCCTCTGCTGGGTATGTCTTAACTCTGTCTGCAGGCACATTAAGCAGACAGCTGGGATGGGGGCATCGGTGGGGTAAGAAACACGGGGGCAATCATAGTGGAGAAAAAAGTAACGTGGTATGACGAAGTAGAAGAGATATCTTCGAGTCGTTTTCTCCTTCACTCCTGATCAAGTCCTTGACATTCTCTTATCTTCTCCTGTAATTAAGTTAACCTTATTAGAAATTAATCCATCTCAATTATTTATTTTTTTTAGTTACAATTTAAGTCACTTGTTTTTAAATTCTAGTGCAATGGTGAAAGAATCTTTTTTTTTTTTTTTTCATCTGAAAATGATTAAGATTAAAGTCAGACTCTTACTCTTTACTCTGTTTTCTGAGTAAAATGACCATTTAGACATAAAAACAATATCATGTGGCTCTTGTCCACTTTCATATCTTTTAAAAATCTGGAAAATGTGTATAAAATGTTATATATAGGACTTTAAGTTAAATGTTTAACACATTTCATGCCACTCTTTTAAGGCATGCAAAACCCCAATCCACCACTAGGGTTACGTTTGTGTGTGTCCAACAATAATTTCCAGAATATGAGTGTTTTCTTTCATCGTTGTATGAAAACACTTTTGCTGTGAATTTTCTGGAGATGGTTTTATCTCTGTGTCCCTCCAGGTTCAGGTCTCAACGACGGCCAGTGGCATGCAATACGTTTTGGCGGCAAAGAGGACTTTGCCATGCTGACAATAGATGGCGAGGAGGCGTCTGCGGTTCACTCAACCTCACCTCTCACTATCACCACAGGGGGAACTTATCACTTTGGAGGTAAGGGTCACCCAAACGCCATCACCAAAGATCCAACTAAATGCATTCACCAGCATCCCATCACATTCCACTGAGAGTGGAACATGATGCCTATGGAGGAAGAAATAGGACACTGTCATATAATCAGTCAATCTAGACCACTAGTTTCATGAATATTATGAAATAATTTAATTTTTATCTTATTTTTGGTCTTGCGTTTGTGCTTAAATACATAGCATCTTATTCCTCTATTGACAGGAGATATCACGGACCACAAACATCTGCCGGAAATGAGTACTCCCTCAAAAAGGTTTCCTGACCCCATAAGCTATATTCCTATTAGGGGTAGGATTGGAGGGATGTGATAGAGGGGGTTATATCAAAATATGAAAGGACATTGATTTGTTTTCCAGTAGTAACTGTATAAATTTATCAATCTTTTTATATTAAGTACCAGAAGACTTTTATTTAACCTATTTTCTTTTCTTTATCTTTCAAATATGTTAAATCAATTAATCTATTCAATCTATTATTAATCTATTTAATTATTATTATATTTAAAACCAATTTTCACTAACTTTTTGGTTTGTTTTTTCTCCCTTATTTTTAAATGTTTGAATGTGAAGCACTTTAAGTTACATTCAATATATGACAGTTTTTTATAGCAGTAAGGACATTTACTAAGTCAAGGACTTTCATCTCAAGTAAAATCATGAAAAATAAGCAGTAATATTCTACCCCTAAGTGGAACAGGATCAGCCGAAAGCACACCAGGTGGAACTTGAGGTGCAACTTGTGGTCAAACTGGGCAGAATTTAACAACAACAAAGAGCAGAGAGGCCAGCGCTTTTTCATGACCTATGACTTAAACACAAAGTCAAATGAAAGACGTGATAACACATGGTCCCGTCATTGAGTGGATTCCAGTTTTAAGCTGCAGAGAACACCAAATAACTTGACAATATCGGTATAAGTATTATTATTCTATGCACCTGTGTTTAGTTGCTTTAAGCACAAACACATAGATCCGTAGTGCGCACAAGTGTTCCAAAAATCTCAACATTCCTTCTTACACTGGGAAGATCCTCCCCGAGATTAAAGACCTCTTCCAGGTCCCTGACATCTTCAAGAAAGCTGTCACACAAATCTTTCAATAATATTTCCAGATAGATGGCCACCATCTGGGTTTTCCTTGTGAGCCACCTCACCTGGATCCACTCCAGAATTCAATAGCTCTTTCAGGTGGAAAATATCCACTCCGCCCAGTTTTACGGTAATATGACAAGTTTTTAAACACTACTAAAAATGTCAAAGAAACTTAATTTAACATTGTTAAAAAAAAAAGGTAAAAAGAAAATAGAATTCTGGAGCTGCTCCTGTACCCGCACTGGCTCCTTCATGTGTTTGGTTGTCCCTTGATGCATACCCAAACCTTTAACCACTTATATCCATTTACACAGTTCATGTCCTAAATCCAAAGATCCCTTCAGCCATGCTCAACCCACCCACCAAGTTTCATCAAAGTCCTTCCGTGGATTAGCTTTTGTGGAAACCTGCAACTAAAGTGAACCCAGGACACAGAACCGCTCTAAATTATAAGTCACTTAATCTGTTTTTCTTTTAACTATTGATTTAGTGAAAAAGATCTTTTCATAAAGGTGTAGATTGCTGTTATTCGACATTGACTCAGGGCAAACTTTTTTTTATTGGGTCTGTTTACAGGCTGAATATATCAAATCTCTTACTCACCAGAAATCCATCCGGTAACAAAGACACAACTAGACAACACCCACACACGCATACACACACAGCAGCCGATACAATCTGTCTGAGTTAGGAAGACGACAGGTTAATGATGCCAGACACCACTGTCCGTCTGTTTGAGGATGGTCTGTATCTGTGTGTGTGTGTGTGTGTGTGGGTGTGGGCACCTGTATGAAATTACAGTCATTGAGAGAGATAGTCTGGGCTCTGATGGCTCCATAAGGCCTCTGTCGCTCTCTCAGTATTGGGAGACGATCTCCTCAATCAAACATAACCATTTCCCCAGGCCACTCAATAAGCATCAGAGCACCTCACACACACTCACATACACAGACACATCCACAATCTTTTATTCTGCTGTCCATCTTCATTTACTTCCCATTGCCGTTGAATGAATCCCCTTTCAGCCCATAATGACTCTTAACTTTATATTTATGCAATCCAACTTTTTGAGACATCGACTGGATTCACCCACAATAACACAGTTAATAACAGTTTTTAAACTTGGTTTTCTGGAGTTTTCTTCACAACTTCAACCTGAAGTTTGGTGAAATCACTTACACTTCAATTTTTATTATTTTCACCGAAACTTTTCCTCTTTGTCTTTCCTGGTCCCTGTCTCCCTTCCTCCTTCGCACACTCCGTTTTGATCTAATTGGTGATTTATTGATTTTTGTACGCTGAGTGGAAAATCAATGCCGGCTGATAGTAGAGGATCTCTGTAACGTCCTTACCAAAGAGCGAGAGAAAGGAAGGAAGAATGAAATGTAAAAGAAACCAGATTTAAGATGGGAAAGCAGGAAAAAGCAGGTTTGAAATGAATAATAGCAAAAGTTTTGTCTGGGAAATTTAAAATACAGCAGGATCATAAGTGAATAAGGCTTGAGGGAGGTGAATGCTATATCCTAAGAGGAGCTGACAGGCTGAGAGGAGTGATGTCAAAGAGACATTAAATCCTTGAGGCAGTACATCACCAGTGGAAACGCCTGGCTCCAGATAATCGACATGTTCATATACATACAAATGGATAGACACAATACACTACCGTACAACAATATGGCAACATTTCATGAAACAGTGTTTTCTTACAAGTGTTTTCCCACATGACAGAGGTGGTGTGTGGGCTAAATGGCACCAACTGCGACTGGGGTTTGACTCTTTCGTTTTTACATCGAATAATGAATGCTGAGGAAGAGGGAGCTTGGTGGTAAACACCAGTTAAGTGTGGGGGGAGTCCAAACTGCTGATTATGATGAGAGCATGGAGTAAAAAATGAAGTGTGGGCCTACTGCTTCAAGGGCCTTCATTCCAACCAATTAAGTCTTGTTTGATACTTTCTTTTAAATGGTTTTGTTTGCTTAGGTCAAAAACTGAGGGCCTGTGTGCCACAGGCCGTTCTGGACCCCTCTCCTCTCCCTCCAACCCCTGATATAAAGAATAATATTGATAATAATAATACAAAGTTATTTTTTTCTCATTGTTAATATCAATTTAAATTCCTACTTATACAACCATTTATCTTATTTTAAACATATCTAGTTTGGTGCAAAAAATAATGACAGATCAAAATTTGCTTAGCTCAAGTAAGAGTTCATGACTTGTTATTTGGCAACAAAGATCCCTCTTATCAAACCAGCTAGCAGTTTCAAGAAAGATGTTCATTGCAGTATTTTTTGTGGAGTTCAGTTGAAGGCTATCTGCCTGATACACACGGTACCAGACGCCATGTTACAGCAGGATGATCTCAAGTGCCATTACTCGACTTACCTTGGACAGAATGTGAAGTACCTGAAAGAGGAGAGGACAACTCCTCATGTAAATACATGTCCTACGTGGCCTTCAGGCTAAAGTATGACAAAAATATGTTAAATGTTAATATTTATAAATATACTACTTACTTGAAGTACTCGGGTGTTAAAATACCAATCCAATGAGATGACTCAATGCAATTAGAGTTTGATAGCCAAGGTTTACATAGAAAAAACCTTGAGCTGATGGCCTAAAATCATTCATAAAAAGATGAAAAAAGAGCAACATATAAGATACAGACAATGATTATTATAAATAATAAAGAGGTGTTTACATGGAAAGAAAAAGTGTTCCAAAATAGGTCTAAAATTTTCTAGATCTAGGTGATTAGTAGCATTTAATGTAGTGGTCCGGTGTGGCATCAATAGTGTTGCAGGTATTGATCTGTCCATTGTGGTGGAGAGAAAGCTACGTTATTAAAAAAGAGCTCTCAATTTACCAGTCCATTTGCATTCCATACCTCACCTATGGTAAAGAACTCTGGGTAGTGACCCAAAGAATGAGGTCATGTATAGAAGCAGCAGAAAAAAGCTTCCTTCGTAGGGTGACTGGGTTCAGACTTAGAGATGATGCATCAAACTTGAATATCCTGCTTAGGCTCAGATTAGACTTGCTGCTCCTTTACATTGATATGAGCCAGTTAAGGTTGTTTGGGCAACGCCTCTCCGGGAAAGTTTTTCATGCACATCCAACTCTGAGGAGACCCAGGCACTCATTGGATGGATTATTTATCTGATCTGGCCTGGGAATGCCACAGTAACCTCCCGAATGAGCTGGAGTGCATTGATGGGGAGAATGACATTTGGAATTCCTTTCCTAGCCTGCTGCCACTGTCACTTGACCCGTGATAAGCAGAAGAACATGGAATTTGTCTGTCCAAAAGGCTCCTCATGGGTTTGGTTTCTGTGGTCCATCAGCTTTTCTTTGCCATAGGTTTTAATTTGGCCTTTGTTTATACTTTTATGAAAATCCCGATAGTATAACCATGGGATGGATAATTTTGTTTCCTTCTAACCTAAACTTCCAACTGGAGCATTCTAGTCTACAGGTAAAAAATGTGCTTTTACAATGAAATGATACATGGAAAGGTTGGTGGTGTTCTCCTTCTGAGCTGTGGAATCATTGGGAATTTACACAGTTGTTATACCTGTTGGATGCCAGAAGATGGTTTTGCACCAGTTATCCTTGCAGAGTAGGGCATCTTCTAAACTGATCAATAGTGGTTTGACTGAGTATAACATCGCTCTAAATAATACCCCCAAATTCTATTTATATTATATTTATATAATGACAAATACTACCCAACCTTTTGTTTGTGTGGGACCATTGACGGCCGTAAGCCATCTAAACCTTTTTGCACGCTTGTCAGTGTGAACAAGCATGTCTGTGAATTTGAATTAAGAAAGCGTGTGAGATTCTGAAACTCCCAACCTCACACACACACACACACACACACACACACACACACACACACAGAGTAACACTCGTCTTGTTGCATCAATCCCTTTATTTAAACAAACGTACAAAGAATAGTTAAGCTTTTAGCCTAACCTCAGTTAGTCTGATCACTCAACTGGATGAGCCAGATATGCTGGGAACATTAAGTTGTCTTTAAGCTCTAAAAGTGTTTTCCATCAGCGATCTGTATGACCAAGGCCGTTCTGTCATTCTGCCACAATTAGCAGAGAGCTCATGAAAGATTCATGTTTTTTTTAGACTGACAAGGCTTCAAATAATTGCTTGGAGCCATTTTTGTAGGCTCTGTCATCCAGGTAGCCATCTGCTCCAGATTTCAGGGCTTGAAGGCATCAATCTGCTGTGTTATCATTCATAACAGTTGTTGATCAATGACCACAGACTGAGCCAGGCTTTGGAATCAAAGTAAGACTCCTGTGCCAGAGTCATCTTAGAATGGTTTTTAATACATTCCTGTTAACATCAAGAATGTGTCTTTGGGAATGAGAATGAAGAATGAAGTAAAGAGAGTGGGAGGTTATTTATTTAGCAGATGTGTGATGATTCAGAAAGTCTTTGGGACTTTTCAGGAAGATGATGATAGAAGGGTGGCTGTGAGGGATATCCGTCATTGGAGTTCTGTCATTGGTGGGGGTGGCTGATGACTCCGCTGAGATTGATGAAATGATGAAGTTGCTGAATCTGTGAATATTAGGCGGTGGTGTGAGGTGAACCGTGTGCATAACGGCTGCAGGAATGAGCTCAAGGTACAGAGACAACGGCTAACAATGAACAGAGTATGATATGAATAGTCTTCATGACTAAACTTCTGTAAAACTTCATAGTAAAGGACAGAATTTTTTGCAATTGTAATGAAGCAAGATAGTTCCTAGAACTAGTGCCTCTGAGGGCAGTAGTGCACTTACGATTGTCTGATTCTGCACTAAACCCACACGGCACTGCCAGAACCCATGGCTCGTTACAGAGCTCCAGGATATTCTCCTTCAGATTTCAGAGGAAGGAAGAGGTGTGGTTTTCAGCCTCTCATCTATGCCCTATCATGTCCATTTTCCTTTTTCTGCTCTGCTTGTCCACTCTTGTCCTCTCTCCCTCAGCTCTTTCATTCTCTAAAATTTCTCACTTTAGCTCCTCTTCTTTTTTCTAGGACGGCATCCTCTCCTTCTTCCTCTCATCCCTTTTATCTTCCTTTCACCAACCCTTTCATCTGCCTCCCCTTGGCTCGTCTGCTTCCTCGCTCTTTTTTTACTTCATGTGCATGAACAAATGGCAATCTTTTCGCTGTTTGACAGCCTTAAAATTTGCTTTTCAATTACAATCTTGGGTTTACATGTACACAAATTATTTCTGACCTTTTAAATTCCAGTGTTAGAAATCTGCTTACACTCCATTTGGTTTATTTGGTCTTTCCATTTTGTTTCCTTTGATAACACTGCCAAAGGAGGGATATAGGGTCTCCCTTTTACACCCAGATATCTTCAAAAACGTTTGGACAGAATTAAATTACATTTCACAAATATTTTGTATGCGAACAAAAAAAAGTTTTTTACTGCACTTATTATTTAAGCGATCATTAATTATTATTTCATGATGGTGATTTTGTGAACTTTGAGAAAGCTGGGTCTTTGTATTCCTTACTTGTCCAAGTGTTTTATTTTTGCATAAAAGACTGAAGTGGTACTTAATACCATTTGTTCACCTTTTTTTTTGTTTAGTTATTTTTAAATGTATTATTTGATTTCTGTTCACCATGGTGGGTACCACTGTTGCCTCACAGCAAGAAAGTTCTGGTTTCAAATCCCCCCACAATTAGTACTACAGTTTTCTACCAATATCCTAAAAACATGCAATGTAGGTAATTTGGTGACCTTTAACACACCTTTAGGTGTGAATATGAGCATGAGTGGTGTCTTGTCTCTATCTATCAACAATGTGAAGAACTGGGGACTTTTCCAGGATGTTCCCTGCCTCTCACCCAGTGTCAGAAGGATTGGCTCCAGCCCTCCTGCGAACGCGAAATGTGTTTTAAAGACATTGCTTTTACAATGTAGGCCTACGCTGTCGTACCCAACTGTGAGAGTATATCCTCGAAAACATCCCAATTCCCTGCATTGTACTTAACTCCCTATAATGAGTTAAATATGACATTCTTGCTCACATAGACATTTTATGTGAGGAAGAATTTAATTGATTTTGGGAAAGATCGGTTGCATATTTCCGACAACAGGAGGGCGTTTATCGCCAAAAGTTTTGGGCAATACATACTCAAGCACTGTTTTGATATTGTCCAAATTTGGTGCATATGAATCGACTCGAGGAGATATATCTTGTATACATCTTGTTTTACTTATTAGTTCATATTTTACACACTAAGGGGAGCTTTTTACGGAAAACACTGTTTCCCAGACATTCCTCAAAAACTATTTATTGGATAATTTTCGCAATGATTGGGGACTTTTTAGGCATATATCCTTGCTGTCGGGGACCTCAGCAAAAATTAAACCAATTCAAAGAAACCAAGGCTGTCGTTGGAGGAAAGCCCATATAAATCTAGCTGGTACCGCTCCATCTCTTGCACAAGCTCTGGTTCTTTCCCAGCCACAGATGTAACTCATGTTCCACTTACCTAAAATCAATTGCCTGCTGCCCGTACGTATAGCTTTGCACCTTTGAATGCTCATCCCTGCAGGTGGGGGGCCCACAGAATGAAGAAACTCATCATACTCTGGTTTACTGGTTTAATTTTGTAATCCCAGCATTTTGACTGGTTTATAGCCAACCTTATCTGACAGCAGATCCCTCCACTAAAATGTGTTGGGATGAGGAACCAAGTACAATGTAGCCTGGGAGCCACCCTTCTGCCAGTCAGATGGCGTTCAGCTTGTGGAGAGCTGGGGCTGGTCTCGTTGTGTGTGTATTATAACAGAAGCTCTTTGGACACTGCAGGGGTCTGTGATGGATTGCCAGCAAGTCTGCAGGGGATTATTGCCTCTTTTGCAGATCCTGTGGGGTTATGGGAGTTAGGATTTTTGTTTGTACTGCAAATTAGAACCACAGAGCAATGTTTCATTCAGGGAAATGCAAACAGGAATTCTTAACATGGACTAAGTCATAAAAAAAAGGGGGAAATTAAAATGTTCACAGGATGATTTTAATGACTGATCGTTGCGAGGCAAGACAATATGCAATGAAAATTCATGAAATATAGGACATTATCACTTAATCATACTTTGCCAACCAATATAAATTTAATATGCACATTAGTTTAGCCTAATACCATTTATACTGTTAATGAAAGTGGCACTAATTTCTCTGTGGTAATGCAGAAAGTCGAGAGTTAAGGGTACCGGGTTGCGAAAAATGAGGAAATACATTATTTCTCCAGATATCAGACAGCAACATTTTATTTACATGAATATTTAATCCAAATCTGATTTATAAAGGGGAGCAGCAGTTTTAACTGGAATTAAACCTTTTCAGTTACATGTCTTAAAAAGTCCCACATTTACCTGCTTTTCAGCTAAAGCCATTTGTGGTTTTAGCAGGAAAGCAGAGCTACCAACCCCCTGTTAGCTTTCACAGCCTACATCCATCCACCCATCCATCTTCTCGTGCATTTCTGTTTGCTTTGCCAAACTGTCAGAAAAAATGCACTTCCTTTGCATTCATATGCGATTCACGGAGCGCAAACTGCATCCAGCCAGCTGCAGTCTGCTTCACTTCCCATCTCCTGTCTCCCTTTTCCACCTCTTCCTCTCTGTCTGTCTCCCTGTCCTTTGGAATGACAGCACACAGGTGGGGCAGGAGGAGAGGCAGATGGCAAGGATGACAGGAGAAAGTTTTTGGGGCAGGATATTATCAGATTTGAAGAAAAGAACACATAACAAACCCAACATGGAGGCGCACACATTTTGCTCCTGTGCTGCTTTATTCGCATGTCAACCAGGCTCATAAACCACAATTCTGTTGACACACACACACACACACATACACTGCATATGACCTCTATAATGAGTCTTTTTGATGCTTTGGCCTTGAAGCTAATAGGCCTGCTGCAGACTGTGACAGCTTATAACATCAAGATGATGGAGATGTCATTGAGCGGCAGTGTTTTATGACTGACCTGTGTGCTTGTGGCAAAGATTCCATTCCAGATTCTCATCTTCTTTTTTTTCTGGCCGCTCGTGCACACCAATAGCCCCCTTACACACACACTCACATACTTCAGTATGTGCAGGGCACACTTAATACTGTAAACAACTGCACAAGGACATATTTGTAAATGTAGAACACAGGCAAGTCGACCAAACAAAATACTTATCACAAACACGCACTCAGAGACATAATATGTTTGTCCTAGCCTTGTCCCCCATTTTTGTCAAGGCCCGGTGCTTTCTGTCGACCGGTCGCTGGCTCATTTATCTCGTAAATGACATTAAAACCCATACTATATGTCCTCTAGTCTATTGCGGCCTTAGCACAGGTATTAAGGCCAATGGGCCTTGTGGATAAGCTCTAAAACAAAAGAACTGATGAAAGTTTATGGATTTCTTAAGTGACAATAACCCGCCCCTCGCCAGGTCCGTTGTTTCACATCAAGGATGATGCAGCTGTTAAATCTGATGTCTACTCATAAAAAGATGTGATTTAAATCAGGGAGCAAGATAATCCATCGTTCCTTGTGTTATTTGACCTCTCTACACTTTTTCACTTCATGGTTCCCTCACAAGCTGCTTTGCTTGCGATAGACAGTAAAAGTCTACAGTACAGGGACAGGAATAATTATAAATTCAGCACTTCCTGAACCGTCAGTATTGTCAAGGATAGAGCAGTGTAGTGTATTCTGAAAGTATTTGTACCCCTCCGTCATTCATGTTGTGTTTTTTTGGTGTAGGCTAAACTTTTTATCTCCATAAAGTGGCACCTGACTTCCGTATGGAGGTCGCCATGTTGGTTCAGATGGAGATGCAATTTGCCTTTTACGTTCTTTCTGTGTGTTGACAAATGGTGGATAAGGCTTTTTTGAGTCTTTCACCTTAGAAAGGCTTACGTCTAGACGTTCTGCAATAAAGCTCCAACACTGAAAACTATTTGAATTGGAAGGTTTTAAAATAACATGTTTGGGCTTGAGGGTCAACTATGAAATGTCTGACACTGAAATTTCAAGTTCCATTTTTTGCTGTTGAGCTTCAAATTCTGTAACCATGATTGTCTTCAACACTGAATAGATAATGTGTGCATAAATAGGGTAAGGCCAGTTCTTTTGCACTTCTATTATTCCGTTTTATGAATTTCTGATTATTGATGTCTCCCTACCATGAAATCTAATACATTTGTTAATGTTTAATCTTTCCCCGTTTACAGTTTATTTATTGCTAGAAAATAGCTAACTATAAATTTTATTTAGTGTGTAACTTTTTTTCCTTTTGCTTATTTCAGGATATTTTCTCCAGACACTGTTCCCAACCTCCCAGCGCTCCTTCCAGGGCTGCATGAAAGAGATCTTGGTAGACGACCAGCAGGCTGATTTACACGCAGTGGAAAAAGGCACCATCGGGGCTTTTGAGAACGTTAGCTTAGACATGTGTGCAATCATAGACAGGTAAGATACATTCTGCATGTATTCCCACCCACAAGATCAGTCATGAATGAAAATGCAAATTGAGTCATATGCAACCGATGTCTCATGAGGGCTGTAAATCAAATGGTTTTAAATTGGGGGGGCGTCATATAAACGTAGTGGGAATTCTTATCCAGAGATGTATGACTCAGTGCTCTGGTTTTTGTGTGTGTAGCTGCACAAGAATATTTTGTTTTTGCGTTTTTAATGCTGATAAATGGATAGAACTGAGTGGAGTGCTTTCAAAGTCTTCTGTTCTATCCGTTTTAAATGGATAGAAGGAGACTTTCTTTATCCTTGGCAAACATTGCATTATCTTAATTGAGCATCAAAAATGAGCCAAATTTCCTGATCGTAGACTTAAGGAGTACACTGAAATAGATTTGCAAAATGGAATCATCCATGCTTGGAAGACTGAACTGTTAATGGATGAGGAAAATCAACAAAAACTCCTTGTAGAAACGTAAGTGGTTATATAACTGAAAGAAGAGAATAAGAAAACTAAAAATTATGTAAAATTGGTCTACGTTTGTAATGCTCGTGCACACAGGACAACCTCATAAACGATGTCGGCTATCTCATTTTGTATGTGCTGCAAACTCCAATGACTTTATTAATGCTCCTCCAGCTAACCGTAGATTTGCTGCACCACTGCTGCGATAAGCAATTAGCTACCCTTCCTTGTTGCTCTTCTTAAGTGTAGTTATGGTGCCAGCTGCTGGCCAGCCAAACAAACGCCTGCGTTTTCGTTCGTTTTTGCAGATCCATGTGTACGAGGATAGTTGTTTTTTTTAAACGTGTTGGGTAAATGGGGCCTTAGTATCAGATCAAACATACATTTAGATAAAGAAAAGTTTTCCTGTCGAACATTTATTTTAAGACTCACTCACAGCCTGTTTTTATAATTAGTTTTGCTAATGCTAGCATGAAATTATTGTTATTTGAAATTTTGATGCATCAGTGCTGTTTTAACTGTTAATAAGAGTTGGTCAGATGGACTGGCCAGATTTCTGACCACACACACGTGTCCTATCCATGCTGCTGGAAATGTTGGCCATCACTATGATTCAAATGTTGTGTTCGGACCCTTCAGTGGTTAAGGGTGGCCTCTGTAGTGCCATGGAACATAAATGGGTGCAGCGTTACCATCTGTTCAGAATGTCTTTGAAGGCAGTTCAATAGCCCTGTCTGTCCAGCTTTCTGATCAATTCATTTCCACACTTGCATTCTCCTTAGGCACGTTCTCACGCTGACACACACAAGACTATGTGGATGCAAACTCCAGTGTGACACAATGTCGTTCTATAAACCTACCACAGCATTGTACGTAGTGGCACATACAATTTCACGTTTTAGATGTGCCTCGTTCCATTCAAAGACTTTCTATTGTGTCACGCAAAATCAAAATAGTATAAATAAAAAACAAGTAAAATATTAAGTTATTTTGAAAAACGTACAGTACAAGTAGTTTAGTCTGGTATTTTTCTGTACAAGTTTAACTTTGTATGTTTGTACTGAGAAATACATATTTAAAAATGATGTGTTTGATGAGTGTGCATTTTCCTTGATAACCACTTTATCACCATTCAATCGCAATATTGTCCACTATCATCACAATTTGACTTTTTCACCAAATTGTGCAGCCCCACCTCTAAGTATAGGAAAAAGCTATTACAGCTCTTTACCCGTTGATCTTTCGTTGCATTTTCCAAAATGTGTCCAAACAACGTAGAGGGAATTTTCCTTTCGTACAAACTGCTCGTGTTGCTTAAGTGGCTTGGTGTTTGTGTTGTCTTCCATATTGTACCCATGTTGCCACACTGGAGGGTGGCGGAGTCACGTGACCACACAGTGTAGTAGTATACTTTCAAGGGGACAGTATATGAAACTATAGTGGAGAAATTATTAACAGAATTAGAGAAGAAAAATACTGAAATAACCGACATTGGCAAGATTACTTCGGTTAAAGGTTCTAAATGTCAGATCAATTATTTTTTCTTAATTTACAAACCCTACTTTCTTCCTGGGGGTGTGAAAACAAAGGTTACAAATGTAAGCACAGTTCCATGAATCATGGATGACCGCCAGAGGCATGTTGAATCTTAGATCTTCCAAATCAAACGTGTGCAGGTTAAGGATTGATTCACTAGATTTCTACAGAATATGCTTGAGGGGTATTTCGACTACAAAACCATGCCCAATCCCTGGGGGTGGTGATATTTACTTGAGACGGTTCTTGCTGGGACACTTGGGACACTCATGATGCTGCAGCATATATGTCCTCCAAGAGTACACCAGATGGCAGAGCACAGCCATTTCCATAGTATCAGGATAGTCAGTGCTGCAGGAAATAGTAGGACTTTGGGGGCTGGGTGGACACTCACTGATCATGTTCATGTATACAACCAGTTAAGAAGTACAATCATGGGCAAAAATAGCTATCCCTCCTCTTTTTGGTCATGGACGAACAATGTCTGAAAAATTTGTATCTTGTTACACCAAGGTTTGCCCCGATCAATGACAAGACAATCTTTCCAACAATAAAATACTTCTTTATCTTCCAGATTCTCCACATGACTCAAACATCTCAAAGGACCCCTGCAGCTCTTAGAAGCCAGTATTTGTTTTTCCACCAACTGGCTTTCCTCTTAACATCACTTTGATTAATTTAATAAGCAGACTCGAATATTTTAATCAATTATGAGTAAATGTGCTCAAGTGGAAACCCTGCTTAGGGTTTACAATGCCTGGTGATCCATCCTCAACCGACCGGTAGACCGATCAAACCAGAAAACTCTGATGTACGCAAGGTTTGAGTTAGTATTCAAATTTTAATCAGAGTAAAGTCCCATTCTAAACTGCTATGTGCTTCCTGCTATGTTCACATCAAGGCAGATAACAGCAGTCTTTTTTATTACAGAGATCAAGCAATACTGGTCCATAGAATACCCTTCAACAAAGACGTATAGCAATTTCAAGTTTCCTTATATGGCCGTTTTTCTCTCCTCTCCCAAGAGAAGAGATAAACCTCTTTTTTTTAACTGCTATAAAAATGTTCTGCATGTGGCCAAACACCTAACACAGTGACAAAACCTCACACTGCCATCGTGTCCCACTTCAGACAAATATCGACTTGGATTCAACAGCAGGTGTCATCCTTTTATTTTTTAGTTAGTTTTGTCTCTGTCTCCACCTGGCTTTTGTTCCCACTTCTTCTTCTTCATCATCTTTTTACCCTTCCTCCTTAAGACCCCTCATTTGCCTCTCTAATTTTTATGCAGAATGATGAGGTACATTAAAGGCAGGGGCAACACTTAACCTTCACAAGACGCCAGATTTTCAGATGAAGTGACACAAAACGATGTTCTGTACGTTCTACAATCACTGCCACACATTTAGCTGCTCTAATTAATATATTGTTTTTGCTGTTGTCACGTTATGTTTACGCATAACAACTCGTAATACTTGCCAACGTAGTGTGTGAAGATATCTTGTATTTCCTGTCTTGCAGTGATATTAATTCATTAAGATGCTCAAAGGCTGCCAGTGATAAATGAAAACACATCTTACTGTGCGGTTACTTATTGTCATTCAAAATCCCATCTGTGCATTGACATTTGGATTCTTCTTCTTTTTTTCATACTGTTAACCCAACAGAATTGTTTTCGAAGAAGCCCGTGTTTGTGTGAAAACATCTATTCAAACACAGTTCAAAGAGTTTGATGTCAAAAATCCAACGCTCAAATTAAAATTCTTCCTTGGTTTACTTGGGAGCCACTGGTTAAATGTGGTGATTGGCGGTGTTCACGTTACACTCAAGGAGTAAACTGGTCAACACTGTACCAGTGAGCAGGCAACACTCAATCATTACATCCACATTAAAGTATGTAAGCGTTTGCTGCTGATACAGGGTAGACGGATTGTCCATGAAATTATCCCTAGTAGGATTAAAATGTAAAATCAAACTCAATTTAGAGTTAAATAAACCATCTAAAAGTGTACTCTTCACTAAGTCTTCATTGTAGCATTTCTAGCATCATTTTATGTAGTTTCATACCTACATATTTTATTTTTTTCCTTATCGCAGTAAAACATTACCGTTAGCAACAAAATGCTACTGGATATAGCTCTGTCATATCCAGACCACATTTTCATCCGGCTAATTAATCCAAAGGTAAAAGGGTTACTCCCACCTGCAGCCCGGGGCATAAGGGGTTTGTAGTTAGGTAGTGGGAAGGTCTGTTGACTCAGAGAACAGCAGTTGCAGCACCTTTACTCGGGGTATCTCCTTAACTTTCCCAACCTTCATTATTCATGCGGGTGGAGCTTATTTGTCTGCCTGTAGAGTGGGATTAACACCGACATGATCAACTAAGTATTTAACTCCAACACTGAACACCTTTTGGCTCAGAATGTGTTAAATTTTCATTTTTGGGAGTGAAAATTTAACACATTTATCCAAATCAAAAGTTTTATTTGATTAAATCAAAAATGTTATTATTTAGGTATGACAATTTTAAGGAATTAGATCCAACAGCTAGTATTTTATTAAATATTATCTTTTCTAGCTGTTTTTGATTTATTGGATCATTTTGCAAGATTGGAAAGGCTTATTTAAATCATAATGCCACATCAGTGTAAAAAGTTGTGTGTAGTCTCACCAGGAGGCTCAGTAGCCTCTCTGCATCATTTAAGATTTAGGGTTGCAGAACCTGCTTCGGTTTCTGGCTGTAGATTTTGTTTGTTGCCAGTGGACCAAGAAACAGTTGTACTAACTTTGCTTGGCGATTAGAGCCTTACTCTACTAAGCTGTTCTGACAATTAACAAGTAGATTTTTGTGTCATCTGCATAGAGTTGAAAGGAGACCCCTTTAAAATGACTAATAATGTTTACTAATGGAAGCATATTGTAGTTCTCATATCTTGTCTGGTGTCACATTTGGCTAATGTGAGGCAGCTTGACTGTTAGATATTCATACTGTAAATACTGAAAAACATGGTTGTTTACTCCTTTGTTTACTCTTATTCTCTCTGCAGGTGCATGCCTAATCACTGTGAACATGGTGGTCGGTGTAAGCAGACGTGGGATAGTTTCAGCTGTACCTGTGATGGCACAGGATACACTGGAGCCACTTGCCACACATGTAAGTGAGAGTGTTTGCATTGGAGTCTTGTCTGTCTTTTTCTGTCCCTCCCTGAAACAACACTGAGTTCCCTGCCTGTTTGATTTTTACTTCCTTTGTATCGCCTTTGAGTGATTAAGCTGTTTGTCGGACCAAAGCCAAGAGCCTGAGCAGTGGGACAGATGAAGTTCTGAAGTGCTCAGAAGCCGGACTTTTCTAACTGTGTCGTGCGTTTTGTTCTGGTCTGAGAAAGTGGCCACTGGACCAAGAGCACCAGTACCAGAGAGAACACAGTCGGACAGAGAAGAAAAAGTGGAAGAGGGATTTTCGAAGGCTTAAATGCTTGAGAAGGCCATCCCTCCTCCCATATGCCTCGAGCAATGTTCTCTTTTATGAGAGGATGAGACAGAAATGTTGTCTGTTCAACCCAAAACAACAGAATGGATATATAGGAAGAGTGAGCAAATTAGAAAAATAAATTGAGTGGAAGAGACATTGCAGAAGGATATATCATCACAGAGGGGCAGATGTTGATGATGTTTGAATAACATCAGAAAGAAAATAAAGCCTCGGAATAACATCCTAAAGAAAATAAAGCCTGGGAGTAACATCAGAAAGGAAATAAAGCATTGGCAATAAAAACAAAGAAGCAAAGATTTATGGTTCTGTCTCTATGTGTATGTGCATGAAAATTTTTATGAAGGACTAATTCAATAATATGAGTTCGCTGCAGGCAAAAAAGGAACTTTGAGAATAATCCGTGTGATTTGGGAATAGGAAGTCATGGGTCGGATCTGGGGACCAGCCCGGCACACAGAGACTGCAAGAGTAATGCTTTCACCTGCGGATTGCCACAAGTGGGTTGGTGTTGGTTTTATGGCTCTAAAACAGAACAATATATGTGCAGTTCATTTTTTGGACATACATAATATGAAATACAGAAAGAGAAACGGGTTTATAGTTTGAGGGTAGTAAATGTGACTTTTATCGACAAGGCAAAAGGTTGGTGTAAGGTTGGGGGGCATGAAGAAAGAAAAGGGCTTTTAGTAATGAGTGAGAAACAGAACTCAAGCACCAGTTTGGAAACACTTTTACTGTTGTGAGTTTTTGGGTAAGGTGATGAACCGCAACCTTCCAGAGGATTTTGGCTAGCAGGGAGAGCAGAGTAGACTCAACTGACCTCGAGTGCTGAGTCCACACTGACGGGGAGTGTGGTTGTTTGCAGACAAATAACTTGAAAAAGGAAATGTAGGCATGGGGTTAAAAAAAAGTTACAAACAATGGCAGAAATACAAATCAAATCTAATCTAAGTAAGCTGTCAGAGATCAAAGTGCAGGACTGGAGGATTTTTCTGTACGCAGCAGTAGGTTGAACAGTGGATGGTGCTGGCAGCAGGAGAGGTGTGGGTTGCCCCGCCCACATACACAATGAGAGAGAGAAAGAAAAAAAGAGAAAGAGAGATTGAGAGGCCAGGGAAGAAATTAGAAACACAAGGGAGGTGGACACATTATAAATAGTTGTGTTACCGTCACAACCAGGACAGGATGTTAGCTGATCAATTTGGTCAACTCCACTTTAATTCATAAGTACTTTCTTACCAAAGTACTTTACAGTCCAAAGCAGTCACACAACAAAAAAAACAAAGCTTACAGTAAAATTGAAAGCAATACAACCACAAGAATTAAATCTACAATTCTCATTATGTACTGATCAGACGACATGATGCTAGGCCAATCTGGTTGTTGCCAACAAATTCCTTCTGTCAGGCCCAAACGAGGAGGTGAAGTACAACGATCAGGTCTTGAAGTATGAATTTATCAACGGATGTAAATATATATGTTTTCATGTGTGTATGTGTGTGTATATATATATATATATATATATATATATATATATGGATTTATGATAAACAGAGACTTCCAAGTGTAACAGTGTTTAATTATTTTCTCTGGATATTTTGTAGCATTTTTTATATATCGGCCACAAACATTTTTGTTTAGTTTTCCTTTTCCTTCATTGCAACGTGTCTGACTTTCTCTTTTGACCTTTCATTATTTTCATTGCATCCCACTGCTGTGAGGCAATTCGAGGAGAAATATTGTTTATTCTAATTTCCAACCGTGTTACAGCCTTTGACCAGTGGTTCGAACCAGAAGTGATGCCTCAGCAACTCTTATCAATAGTATAGATAGTTCAGCAGGGTCACCTCCTTTGTTGAGGAGCACATCTTCTCAGTAAACAACCGCATCTCCAATCTTCTGGACGAGCAGAGAGATATTGAAGAAGAAAATGTAATAATAATGGAGTTATACAACCTTAGAGTGATGAAATTGAAGAGGCATTAATAAAGAGAAGCAAAAGTTTAGAGCCGTGGCAGAAGAAAAGGCAGATTTTTTTTATATCCTTGGAAACTCGGCGGCTGCTGCTGCAGGTCCTTCGTTTTGTGCAATAACTCAAAAACTATTTCATGGATCATTTACAATTTTTTTCATTTTATACCCACATAGACCTTAGTGCAAGGAAGAACTGGATAGACGATAGAAGGACTTTTACCTGCAAAAGTTTTCAGCTTTAATTTCTCAAGCATTGGTCCGATTTAGTACACATCGACTACCTTTTTTAATATCATATTTTACCCATATTTTAATGGAGTAGTTCATATTTTATTCATTAAGGGGATTATTTTTTCTGCTAAAGATTCTGTGGAAATCACTTCACATTTAACTTGACGAGTTCAATCAGGGTGATTGTTAATACAACAAAGGGGATTGGGGACTTTTTGGGGTTTTACCCTTGCTTTTGTGTACTACAGCACAGGACTAGTTTTAAGTTTATAAAGCCTATGATTGCAAAGTTTTCAGTGAAAACTTTGTTTCACTCCAAGTTGAAGTGCAATCGTTCTCCCCTCGGTGTCTATCTGTGTGCACATCAGTACGAACATAACGTCAATATGTGGACAGATAGATCACTGCAGTGTGTGGAGGAGATGTCACTTCCTGACGGGTGCTGAATGCTGACTTGCAACCACATAACATGAAATTATCTTCTGGAGGCAGGAAAAAAGACCTGTGGAGAATGACGTGCCATTTTAGACCCATTCTGTTGTGCAGTTAACTTTAAAGCTGTTGTGTAACAAAGACGTATTTGAGAGTGGATGTGAAATGCAGGCAAAAAGATGAAGACTATCTTGGGGAAGGTGAATCATCCTACTTGTCATACAGTCTGCAGTATATGCTAAAAAACGGCTTTGAGGGGTTTACTGTAATACCCTCTTCTCCAGCATCAGCCGCAGGACTGGAGAGAAGTGAGATTGACTGTCGTGCAAAATCTGAACCCTTTAACGTATCCCAGAGGATCGGCTGCTTTGATATTAGACATGAACGTGGAGTTAACACTGTGCCGTTGAGTATTTTATGTAAATAAAATGAACAAACCAAAGTTGGAAGCAATTACATGCAAGACAAAACTCCTTGCAGCTTTCAAAGACGGTCTTTAAAAATTAATTCTGCCAAGAGCCATTGATTTTGACCCCACAAAATAACATTGTTTTAGTCTGCTGTATATAGAAACATCGTAGTCTCCTCCGTCTGCTGACTTTCTTTCTTATTTCTCCGCACCCCCAGCTATCTATGAGCCATCCTGTGAGGCCTACAAGCATTTAGGAAAGTCCTCTGACACCTACTGGATTGATCCTGATGGCAGCGGACCCCTTGGCCCCTTCAAAGTCAATTGCAACATGACAGGTGTGTGCATATATGGATGTGTGTGTGTGTGTGTGTGCGTGTGTGTGTGTGTGTGTGTGTGTGTGGAAAGACAGAAAGAATACTGTACTCTAGAAGCAGTGACCTGAGAGAGAACGAAACCCAGCTCTGCTCATTTTTAAACTTGAACAGCAGCCCTTTTAAGCTGTTATCTTGGGTTTCCATGGCGACATGGTCACACCTACTGACATTTAACTCCGAAGCTGCATCAGACACACACAAATATGCACACAAACACATAATAAACAGACCTCTTATGCAGCCCTGAGAGTGCTGCAAGTCTCTGAGTGACACAGTTACACACACACACACACACACACACACACACTCTAGCTATGCCCGGCTCCGTGTACGCACACACCCACACACAAAGGGAGTGGTATAAGTAGATAGTCTGGAACAGCAGAGCACGCCGCAGAGCAAAGGCGAGACTTTTAATGAAATGTCACTGCTCTCCGCTGGCTAACCCCTTAGTTACGCTGAATAGCACGGTTACACACACACCTCATAAATGTTAAGAGTTCTCCTCTCTCTAACTCATACACGGACCCCAGAGAGCTGAAATACACAAACACTCCCTGAATGACAGTTTGAGGGAACAAGGAGATAGTGGAGTGACTGGCACATGTTAGAACGGCACAGAAATGCCTGTTACACCCTGCGGTCTCGGACAATACAAAAGGTCCGTCAGGGCCATGACGGCTAAACTACTGATTTGTGTTTGCATGTGCATCAATATATCAGCATGTGGGTGAATTGTATAAATCCAAGGTATTTATGCTTGCATGTGACATGTTAACATGTTAACATATCTGTGTGTGTAGAGGACAAAGTGTGGACAACAGTTATGAACAACCTGCCACCAAAAACCGCAGTGACCGGATCCAGCAGAGAGAGACGCACCGTCATACAGGTTAACTACAGCGCCTCTATGGACCAGGTAACAGCCAAGCACACGTGTACTAAATTAGCATGTATTATGCATATTTTACATTTTGAGCAATTCAGATAAAATTAAAACAACACTGTGTTCCATATATTAAACATTTTTCTTACATAAAGTCCTATAGCAAAAAATCTTAAAAATGCAAAATGATCAATAGGTATTTATTATGAGGTGATACATTTGCATGTACTTATGTCTGACTTATAGTGATCTTAATTAAATGCTTGAAATGAGGCTCCATTCCATCCTCTTGTTGTGGATCTTAATGGAATATCTTTGTGAATGGTGTTTCTAAATTAAACATGATATGCTTAAATATCCATTTACAGTTAATACAGTTGCTGAGTATATATATCTGACCATTGGATGCTTCTGGCAGGTCTACTTGGGTCTATTGATAAGTTCATGGCCTGTAATAAAAGGAGTAATTTTTCAAAAACTTGACTCATTTATTTTTCAATAAAGTCGCCTTCTACATTTTAACTCCTTGTCCAGCGGTCCTGGAGCAGACAAATCCCTTCATTGTAGAAGTTTGTTTCTTCGGCCTCCAAAAATTTGTTTACAGCAGTAATGATTGATCATCTTAATTAAATTGGTGGCCGCTGAGGTTTCCCTATGTTTTAGGCGAAAAATCCTAATCAGAGGGTGCAAGACTAGGTGAATAGGGTGGATGTTCTGTGAACTTGAATCTAGATTGGGGGTGTATTGTTAGCAAGAGGGTTGTTCTGGTGGAACCTGGCTTTTTTCCCCTTCACTGTTCGTAGAGACCAGCATAGGAGGCCCATGTGATAGTGCGACCCTTTTCCACTAGTCAAACAGCAGTTCTCCCTCTGCACCCCAGAAAAAAGAAGACATTGCCCTGCCTGCACATATCACTGACTTACTTTCTTGTGAGGCGGAGATGCTGGGTGTTTACACTGTTTGGACTGTTCTGTTGAGTCTGGTTGGGAGTGGTGGATCCAAGTCTCCTCCATGTCGCTTCAGAGATTCCTGAAGATCCATTTCAAAAATGAGATGTTGAACATTTTTCTCAGAATACAACGAGTATCTATTTTGAATTACATTGAAACCCTGTGTAATTATATCCCGGTATATTATATTATATATTGGTCCTATTTAATCAAATTTGATGCACATGAATCCACTCGAGAAGATTTATTTTGTTTATATCATATTTCACTTTAATAGTTCATATTGTACTTACTGGATGGAGGTTTTTATCGAGTAACAATGTTTTTCCAAACCATTTGTCTGATTGGGTAAAAATTTGATCCATATACATTGACTCAAGGGGATATACCTTGTATAATCAAATGTTTCTCTAACAGTTCATATACTCACTAAGGAGATCTTTTTTTTGGAAATACAGTGACTACAAAATTAATTTGAGAAGTTCAATCTGGGGGATTGCTTGTACAATGCAAGGGATTGGGGGCTTTTCAGGGATATACCCTTGGTATTAGGGATGACACCCTTGGTGTAGTCCAAAGAGTGGATCTGTACATGATTGTAACCTATATCTCTAGCTTCTTTTACCTCAGGCTACAAACGTACCAATCACCCCATAAATTTGAGTATTTCTGCACTTTTATCCGCTGTCTTTGAGCTCAGTGTGAGTTTTAAAGTCAGTTTAGGTCTCTCACTACAGAGACAGTAAGCCTTTGTGACTGTTCTTTTTCCATAGGCCCTCTCCCATGTGGATTCCCCCAAGGTTCTGTTCTTTGGCCTATAATATGTTCTCTATATCTACACAGATCTGTTTTTGTCTGCAGTATATGATCAGCATTGTCTATTTCATCAGGTTACCTTCTCAGATGTTTATTGATCAAAATCTCCTTTGTTTTTCTCACTCAAAGCCAAATAAAAATAATTACCCTGTAATAACGTGATGCATATTCGTAGCAGTTAATAACGGTAGAAGCTGTTGTTTGACAACCAATTGAATATTCTAATCCTTAACTAAACCAGGTATTAGAAAAAAGTGTTATTTGTTTGCCGGTGATACATTTATTTTTTAGATATTTTACCAACATTCTATGGACAATCTGCAACCATAACATGAGCAAGTTATTCCAGCGTAGCGGACAGATGGATTTGTGATCAACTCTGTGTATCTACTGTCTTTAGTAATGACCATGAAGGGAGACATTTCACCTTGGATCTAGCAATGGCTACAAATACATCCAATAAATTCAATCTGTCACCATAGTAACATGAATGCAACAAACGTATATGAGTTGTGTGAACTTTTTTGACCAACCTACACTATCATCAGTGACAGACTTTACAGTAAGTTTCTGCAAAGAGTAGAATCCAGCCTTCTTTTGTTTCAGTATTTATCCTTACATCGAAGCAAATACCCAAACGTAGGTTTTTCATATTATATCTGTGACTGGAGTCAAAAGCTAGAGTCTATTTGTATGAATGTTATAGTTTATTGGACTCTAATAAGGGGTGATAACATTCTTTAAAAAAGTTTATCAATAGTTTTCACAAAGAAAGTCCTAATACAGTATTTCCTTCAGTTCACATGGGTTTGAGTGGCATATCCTTCATGCAATTATTTTCATAACAGGAAACTAAAATGAAAACATGAAAGTCCGTTTTGCTTCATTTTCCTCCTAGACAATTTGTTTTTACATGAAATGAACCTGTCTGGGTGAATAAGACAAAATTCAAAAATGCTTCCATTCTTGTGTTTCCAGGTGACAACCATCACCAACAGCGCAGAGAACTGTGAACAGCAGATCGCCTACAGCTGCCACATGTCCAGACTGCTCAACACCCCAGGTAAGACCTCACTCTCAGTGTTTGCTGTTTTTCACCGCTCTGGACCACACTGACACAGACAGGATGCTCTCTTAGCCACATATCAGAAACTGACAGGAAATGCGTAGTAACCATAACACACGGTTGTTTTGTCGTACAATACAACGGAGGGCAGAATAATTACACAGAGCTTTATACAGACTTGGAATAGTTTTTGGAAGTTCATATGAAACAAATATATAAATAATGATAATATACTACATGTTTTGAATGTTATTCTAAATGTGAAGATTCCTAAAAGTTTGATATCACGCCAACCAGACCATAATATGCCGAACGTGAATTGCATATGAAATCATGATACTGATATTTTGATTGTTGGTTAAGCAGCATTAGTTAAGTTGGAGGAAGCAACAGGTGGCTGCAGCTACGGCAACATCACCTGCTCTATTGCCTCGCTTTCATTTGCCATTAAACAAATGCCCAACTGCATAGGTGGTGACTGTGTTAACCCATGCTGGTCCCCAAGCTCGTACGTATCTACCTACAGTACTGAACTTGTAGTACTGTGGGTCGCTTTTTGGCTGTAAACGGATGCATGCCTTTGTGTTGCGAGCAGCAGTGGACTGACATTGTCTGTTTTTAAGAAAGTGGACTGTTGCTCTGGCAGATTGTGGCTCAGTACTACCTAAACATGGCAGATAAAGGTTGACTTCCCCATCAAAAGAGGGAAGTCCTTTGAGGAGTTGAAGTGTCTGCTGAGCTGCTCTTGTTATTTGTGTTTTTTAATAGCACTTCTAAAAAAAGATTCCTCACCATATATACTATAGTGTAGAGACGATGAGGATAAACATCTTGATGTTGTTACTGTAGAGAATAATTTTTTTATTTGAGGTATTCTCCTAAACACAGAGCCATCACTTGTTTTTGACACTAATATAACTCCACCAAGTGTCCAGAGTAATATGTTATACTGCATGTGTGGGTGACTGAAGCTCAGGAGGTAGAGAAGTTGTCCACCTGTGAGAAAGTCAGTTATTCAATCCCCAGCCCCTGCAATCTACATGTCGGATTTTCCTTCAGGAAGACACTGAACCCCAAGTTGCTCCCGAAGGCTGTTCAACTGGTGCATGAATAATGGCGTGAATGGTGATCGGTCCGGATGAGAAGGTGGTGCCTTGCAATAGTTGAATACTGGCTTATGCAAATGTGTATCATGTTAATGTGTTAATGATCTGTCGGTGCTAATTGTTTAGACCGGTTTCGCACCGATCTGTTGGTTTGGTACTTTGTGCCATTTTTACCGGCACAAAGTACAAATATACTTTGTGCCAGTACAAATGGCACAAACTTTTCTTTCCACTGAACCTTTTTCTCTTATTTATCTTGCATATACAGATATAAACACGTGGTAATGGAAATGTGCCTCCATGCTTAATAGTTTGGCTAACTACTATAGGAAACGAGTTATGGCCTGGCTGCCCTCATTCTGAGTAGATTAACTTGGATAAGAGTTGTTTGCGTCTGATTTGTTTGGACTCTGTTTGGATGTTTTGGCTGTAGTTAACTGGAGACCTGGTTGGTTTCTCTGGCGTTTCAGTTTGGATTAGTTTGGTTTCAAAAGAGTTGAGTTGTGTAAGGTTTGCATTGGATTAGGTGTGTTTGATTTGTGTTTGTCCGTTATGGTCAGGTTTAGTTTTTGTTATTATAAATTTAGTTATTGTTATGTTAAATTAAATAGCAATAAAATAGATTAATTAAAAAAATAAACAAAATCACATGTCTTAAAGTAAAGAAGTAGCTATTAAGCTAGTATCTTGAAGTATACGTGTGTGTGTGTGTGTGTGTGTGTGTGTGTGTGTGTGTGTGCGTGTGTGTGTGTGTGAGCCTGTACATAGAAACACTTCCAAAGTTTTTAGTGTTTTTTAGAATGATTTTGCTGTCATTGTCAGAAAAGTTTTCTGTCATGCTCCTCTGGTCAACACACTCACACACACACACACACACAAAGACCCACCTTACGTAGCGCTTCATAAAGACTGAACACTCCTGGCATTTAAAGTGAGTGAGAGGCGCTAGGAAGGAGGTGAGAGAAGGACGTAGAGAGATAATTGTGGTTTGTTAGAAGTATGCCTGTGTGTGTGAGTGTGTGTTTGCATATTTGTGTTTCCATGGTCCTTGATTGAGTGAGTGGGAAGGCTTTTGATATTTAGTCTTTGCTGGATTTTAACACAGCCGACTGAATCTTTGCCATTAACCTCTGCTGCACTAAGAGACGGACCCGCAACCTGTAAACATGTACATTTGTAAAAATCCACAACCTTTTTATTCAAGCTTGAAATGGAATTGGCACCGACACACACATTTCACACACCCCTCCCGCAACTACCCACACACACACAAAGTCAGTCAATCCTTTATTAACTAGTTTACTCCTAATTTACTACCTTGGAAGTTGGGGAAATCCAATTACCAGTCTAGAATGACTGAGTAAGTAGGACTGGGAAAAATCATTTAGCCAGAAATATGCTTATTTAATTAGCTGTCAGCTTTCATCAAAATACAGTGTACATAGCATTTTCACCGCCACACACACATCCATGCACAACCACACACAGATGAACACTCACGTTTTTCCCACTTTGTCTTTCTCCTCATCCTTGATCTCATATATCTCACCAGGCCTGGCATTATAGAGCTAAACCAACCATTAAATGGGAATTAAATCCACCACTGGTCACACTCCTAATTTGAAACCATTGCTGTAATTGTCCTAATTGTCTGAATACTTCCTCACCTCTTTTGTACATTCTGTACATCTCATGTCACATCTCTTTCACTTCAACGTACCCTGCTCCTGCACACATACACACTCACACCACTGGTTCTGTCACAACGTGGGTAAATAAAATAATGACGGAGCTTGATGCTGCTGTATGCAGCAATCAGGGTAGCATTCCTCCCTTTCCATCTTCACTTTCCTTCTGTTCACTGCTCTCTAACCCTTTTGATCCATTTCAATCCAGTTATTCGCTCATCTTAATCTCATTCTATTTACCATCTCATGTCTACATTTTAATTTCCTGACCCATTTCTTCACCTCACATTATTTTTTTTCATTAACCCCCAAAGTCGGGGATATTATGGAATCATCATCGCGTCCGCGGATGTAGCAGCGGCCTCCACAGATCCTTTGTGTTGGTGCGATAACTCAAAAACTGTTTCATGGACCATTTTCAAATTTTACAACCACAAAGTCCTTATTGTGGGGAAGAACTGGATTGACTTCAGGAAAAGTCAGTTGTATATTTCCAACATGAGGGGGAGCTTTATCTCAAGAAATTTGGCCATCATTTTTCTACCATTAGTACGATTTTGTCCAAATTTAGTGCATATGAATTGGCTTTGTATGGGAGTGCCATTTTCAGATAGTTACTGTCCCATACTCATTGCACTTTGCCATGTCTTCTTTTCTTAAGTGAAGAATACACATGTACACACTTGCCCGTTCACCGCAGATCATAAGTCACATTGTTATGATGTTAGCCATGCATGCTAGTTTGTCTAAACTAATGGACACGTTGCTGCAGTGATGCATGCCGTAATCACATTGTAAGGTCCTGGCAGATCCATAGCAACATATACAGTATACTTGCAGATAATAAAAGGGTGTTCTATTTAAACACTGATAATTATAATTATTTAATTAATAATTATTATATTTTCTCATTGGAAATTGTGGGACATTTCAAGTGGTCCTGGGGAATTTGCTTATTAATGGGCTCTTTGACCAAGAGTAAAGAGTTTTAGTTTATGCAAAAGGCCTCTACTGTAGTTAATGATACATTTCTGTTTTATCGATCAATACACTGAATAAGAATGGACGTAGGACACATGATTGCATGTCTGACCCCTAAACCGTATATGTGAACACTGAAAGAGTAAATTCAACAATTAAAATCATTCATTGTTTTCATATTGTTTCTCCTTTAACACAACACAACACTTGACCCATGTCCCAGAGGCTTGTTTTCTTATTTATCATGATGCTGTGTTCAAGAGACCTCCCCCCATAACTGCTATGAAGAAATTGTTCTTTGGCTAAAAAGGATAGCCGAAGCCAGAAAGAGCATGATGTACACCGGAGGAGAGGAAAGAACAAGGGTGGCCAGAGATCAGTGTGGTTCAGGGTAATGAGGCTGTGTGTATGCATAGCATTGTTACAGTCCCTTCCTTGGGCACTTCTGGAATCAATTATTGCCTTGCAAGTCACAGTGAGGAAACACACACCCACACACTCATTCACTCAAAGGTCTTGCATTAAAGCCTTTTGACTTTACTCTGCAGCACTTGTTAACTTGGGTTTTTTTCTCCTGCTTGTGATTTCTGTTCATCGTTAACCTTTATAAAAGCAGCATTGACTCCCTTCTCTCGCTCACTCTTAGGCTCTTGTAATGGCACCAGTGAAGATTGCACGTCCTCCAACATGTCAAACCACCCAGATTAAGTAGTTGAAAGGTCTTAATTGCGCTTATTGGAAAATAAGGCAATCCTTAGTCAAACAACAATCAAGCTGACCCCGCCTTTCTGACTCTATCACCTCACAGCTTTCGATTTTTTTATATATTTTTTTGGTTTTTGGTTTATATTTTATATTTTTTTATGTATTCAGTGATTTTCCTCCTAAGGAAATAGCTATTATATTATTGATTTGATATCCTTTTATATATCAAGCATTATCTTTTTTTATGAGTCCATTCCACGCACACACTGCCTGATTGTGTCACGTCTTTCATTAGCCGACTAATGTTCTGGTTACACTGTCATTAATTTGTGAAAGCACTAGAGGCGAAAGCAAGTCGGGGACCATGAGAGAACACGAGCTAATATATCGAAAGACAGGAGAAAGGAGAACTATCACCAGGACCCTCAGGCATGCCTCTCACTCCCCATCACCCTATGTCCGCCTCCCTCTTTCCCCCTCTTTTTCTTAACTCCCCTGCAGACGAGACGCAAATTAATGTTCAATTATCCTCTCTATCTTTCTCTGATTTTTATGCACTGATGAGAATCCGCCTCCATTCAAGGTGGCAGTTAGCTTGTTGGTTTGCCTCCCCCATCCCCCATCACAGGCAGTGGGAACTAAGGATGGCTAGTTGACAAGATGCATTTGAGGCTGACATGTTAAGTTCAGCTGTGGCAAATTAATAGATCGAACCCTTTTACATGCTTTTAAGATAGGAGACGCTGGAAAACATCCGTCACGGCGATGGAAGGAGGTTTATGAGAAACACCAGTGTGTGGGTGTTGGGGATGGTGAATTTTTGTATGATTCGTGACCGACTGTACATGAAATACAGCAGCATAGTGTGATCAGTCACAGTGAAGATGCTGTCATTTGCATCTAACAATGCATTCTCTCTGGTAGCTGTTGACTGGGAAATGCGTCATTGCCCAGGATAATGTTGTGATATGTTGTGTTGACAGTCATGTGTCTCATCCTGCACCATGTCGGTCTACCTGAGTGTAGCACTTCACGCTTTTAGCCACACAGGTGCGAGCGTCGAGGGAAAAGAATATAACACTTTACAGTACATTAAGTTGGAGTTATAAGGTGTTTGCAAGGGCAGCATTTCCCCTCACTCTCTTTTATTTCTTCTGTTGCACTATTTATTCCCTCATAATTCTTTTTTTCATCGTGACTTTCTCAGTCTGTAGAATTTGAAGGTCCCAAAGGTTAGTAGAGTGTCAGGCGTAGTGTGTAACGACTGTATAACTGTGGTGGTGATACTGGTGCCTGTGGCCCACGGTCTCCCAGCATGTCAATCACACTCAACTCCCAGTCCGCCCAGTTCAGTTCAGGGCGCACAAAATCTGTTTCAACAGAAGATGACATTAACAATGGTCTAAATGTTAGAATGGTGATGCATTTGGTTAGAACACATAGAGGTGGCCGATGGATTGGCGAAGTGAGGCTTAGTTTAATATAATCGGCAAACGGCCGAGCAGCCTCACAGGCCGATTCGATGCCTTTCACATGCATGCAGCGTACACTTATACCAAACATGAGCTGCTATGGCTACAAACATCTCGCAAGTAAACCAGAAAACAACAGAAAACACAAAGTTTCAAGAAGCTAAAATTAATAGAGCCGCTAAAGCTAGCTATAGTGCAGGGAAAGCCACGAGCCCGCTGTATGTATGTATGTATGTACGTACGTATGTACGCACGTATGTACGTACGTATGTACGCACGTATGTACGCACGTATGTAGCTGTCAATTATTGTTTAAGAAATGTAAGACACAAATGAAGCAGCGGCTAAACAACCCCAAAAACAGTTGGCACTATGAAGTTAATCAGACACTTGAAAATGAATCAGCCCGAGGAAGATACCTGGTTTCAAGGAGCCAACAATGGAAAGTGAAGGATAGATGCACAGTGCAGAGTGCTTGCTTCCTTGCTGGTCACATTTCCAATCCTGCCTTGGGTTGGACAGATTGGGGAAAGGCGGCTTACAGTTTACGGCAGTCAGCATGACAGGCCCCCCTCGGACCATTCAGTGGACATGTTTACAGCACATCCAGGATATTTGTCCCAGTTTGATCATAATTCAGCACCTGTTTATAGCTGTGGAAGGGACAAAGATTCTCTGCATTCTAATGGGAAAGGAAACCATATTTTTAGACAGAGGCAGAAACCTACTTTATAACATTATCAAAGACTTAATCAAGAGGATTTTGGGCGATTATTGTTGTTAAGGAAATTAAACTAATACCTTTGCCCTACTTATTTCTGACGACTTCCCTCATGTTATATTTTGCGAATGATGTGGGCATTGTTCTTTCTGAAGGGCAATATAGCCTGACCTGGTAGATTGGCCTTGACATTGTAAGCTAAAAAACGATCCTGCTAGATCTGAATGGGAAGAATCTGAGATGAAACTTTAATCTGAGTGACAGGGATCTTCTCTTTTATAACATATCTGTTTGTAATAAACCCATATATTTACATACTGTGATTAATCAAGTTTATTTATATTTCCTCAGATCAGAAGATACAATTTTTCTTCATCAATTGTATTTTGGTCATTAATAGCCTTGCTCTCTATTGTAAAGAAGACAGTAATTAGACAGTAGATCATTTCAACATGTTTTATTTTATTATTAAAAGCCAGTGTCAATACCACCTATTCAAGGCATATAGATGAGTTGGAAAAACCCAGACCTGTTTGAACACTTTGAGTTAAAAACAAAGAAAGATAATGAACTTCACTAATTGTGACTGCCACGGTTTAAACTGCAGGTGGATGCAAATTCAGAAGTCTCTTGAAGTAAGATTAGAAGTCCTAACCCTTTATACCACTCTCCTGCTCAAAAGGTCAACATCCGCCAAACACCTTATTTTCATTAGCTACATATTTTTATGTAATGCAGAGAATAAGCAGAAGTAAACACGTTTTGCTTTGGCTTGTTGACTGTCAGAGTAGAACCTCTTTCTGGTAAGTAAACATAATTAGAGCTGCAGATGAATCTTTTTCAGTGAGTGAAGCTTTGGCATAAGAGGACAGGCAGTGTGTAAGTGGATTTCATGATGTGGAAAATTTGCATAGTCAAGTCAAAAGGAGAACAAAAATTAAAATAAAAAGTTAAGTGTTGCACCTGCCTTAAACATCTGAGGTGAGACATTTCATATGCATCTCAAGAGGTTTGGAATCAAAAGATTACTTAAAATTATTTAGTGTGTGCGCCTGTGTGTCCGCTGGTTCTTAGCGTTTTAGCATACTATGTAAAAGCCAAGTTCTTGTGAGCTGTACAGAAAGAACATGATAAATGAGAATTATGTGTTAGTGTAAGCAACCATCTTTAATTTCCACTAGTCTTTAAAATACAGAGACCTTAATTAACTTTTACTTTTAATCCATAACACATAAAAAGAAAAGAAAAGAGATGGCTCGGAACAAAATGAATACTGGAGCCTAATTAAATTTAATACCATCTTACCCTTCAGAGAGAGTTTTTGTCTTGTTGCTGTTCTGGCTGTAATAGTTGGAGCGGAGCTTCTACAAATTAATTTACATCACTGTTCAACTTTAATCGTAGAAGTGATTGATGTAAGGATATTATTATAAACATCTCAGTTTATCTTCAGTACTAAACAGATTGGGTTTTATACTTCCTCCAAACACCCATGTCTAAATGAAGATTTAGATTTTTCATTATAAACTCATTATACATATATATTTATTCCATGTAAACCCCTCTTTTGTAACGGTTAGCATATATTATGTTGTATATGATATTGTATGCCACGCCCCTTCCCTGCAGATGGAATTTTCTCTTTGGTTGTCACCCCTCTAAAAGATCTGTTTGACTCCCCGAAGAAAGTAGATGGACCAAACATGGATTTAGAGTTGTTTGTCTAGATTCTTATTTGTGCAAGAGCAATTTTCTTTAGCTGAAAAAATTTCACCTCTCATCCAAGAGGCGAAACAGTCAAACTGAGGATTAGAACTGAGGCAGCATCTGGGATTAGGAGTGAAACTAAAACAAGTCCAGTTGTTGTTTCTGATTCAACCCCCAAGGAGTGAGCTGGAGCTGGAGTTTGTGTTCTTTGGGTCTAAATGACAACATGGGGACAATAAAGGCATTTTAGCTGTTGTATGGGGCGTTCCCTGGAGTTTCCTTGTTATCTTCATTCCTACATATATCCATGTCTCAACCGAACTTCGGGCCGCTGTCAGAGCAGGCTCCCCACGTACAGAGGCCAGACCTCATAGTGCAGTGGTCACAGATTCGATTCCACCTGTCACCCTTTGCTGCGTTTCACCTCCCCGTATCTTCTTCCCCATTTCCTGTTGTTCTTCAGCTGTCCTATCAATGAAGGCCTGTGGGCCCATGAATAGAATCTTATTCTTTTTTCTTCTTTTTTTTTTAAAACAGCACCTTAAACTAATTAGAAATTGAATGATTCAATTTTGAGTTCACATTTTTGAATATTTTTGTTGAAGCTTCTGTGGACATAACATGTTTACTGATGTACAATGTCACAGAGCGTCATTAATCAGTTTTTTTTTTATGGTCTATTATTTGTTATTAATTACTATCAGTTAGAGAAATGAATGTATTAGAAAGACACAGAGAATGAGAGAGACACCTTATTTACAACTAACTTCATATAAATATACTTATGTACTATAGTACCCAAATACATCAGAGACTATTATTAGTATCTTACACATTGTACCTCTTTGTTGAATAACTTTTTCTAGTCTATCATTTCTAAACTTCTATCACTCGTCAGACATATTGTTGTTTCTTCAACAATATGAGGCATTTATTCGTAGTCTTGATCAAATACGTATTCTAACAACAAATGTTAATGTTAATGTTTTTTGGGTGACAAACATGCACACAAAAAAACTAAAATAAAAGAGGCATTTACACTCTAACGGCAACTACTTGAGCTGAACAAATGAAATGTATCAATGTATAAAAAACAAAGAGAGAGAGAGGGTTGCCTTAAATAAGCCTGCCTTGTGTAAATCTATTGATGTCCCTGTATCCCGCATATTTGGAACCTGTAGGTGCCAGATTTTGTTTCAGAGCATGCTCAAACAGTGACTTTCTCTTTCCGCCTTTGCTCTTTCCAGCCAAAACTAGACATCAGTCAACATAAAGAGCCAACACAGGAGAGCATTGTCCATACACAACAGGCGGCAAACAAACATGCAGCCTATCTTAAACAATTTACTAATGGTTTTCTTATTGTCAATATGTGCATTACTATTCAACATGCAGCATTAATCCTGTTAATGAGTCCCTAGAACTGAGATAATGCCAGGACTAGTGAGTTATAGGAGGGATAACAGAGTGCTGGCTTAAGGTGTGAGAGTATTAGGTGCACAAAACTGCATCTATAAAAAGAAAGGCAATTCCCTGAACATACAGTACAAGGCAGCAGCAAACTAGATGTGATTTCCTTCTCTCTTCAAAACTCACAGAATCCCACATAATATCCAAACAAATATAGCAAAAATAGATATACAAAAACATCCTACAATCTAACATCCATCCACTCAATACATCTGCACAAAGCATACCTTCCCTGTTTTTATTTCCCTCTTAAGCTATTTTGATTTCTTTCCGAAACGTCTGTTTATTTCACTTTTTATAATGTTTTTTCACACAGTTATTTTTCTTTATCCAATCTATTCTCATACAGCGCTCCACACTGAAGGGCAAAAATGCGCCGCACACTGGTACACAGCGCACACATAAACACATTAATGCTCAGAGAGCTTCCAGCAAATCTAACTAACATGTGTTATTGCTCCGGCTCCATGTGTATAAAGAAAAATTGCCAGTCCAGTGTAAATTAAATTGGTGTGTGTGTGTGTGTGTGTGTGTGTGTGTGTGTGTGTGTGTGTGTGTGTGTGTGTGTGATGGTTAAGGTACTTGGTCGGATGAACCAAATATATTGAGCATTTTCATGTAATTGTATCAATTCAACGCAGAGTGTGTGTAGTTGCTATTGTAATTGTGAGCATGCTCCCTTTGGAGGTCCGTGCTCCTGATATCACTCGGTGGAGATTGTTGTCAGTCAGCAACATTAAGCTGAGTGGTCCCCTGAGGAAAAGCTCTGCATGGTTAGCATCCAAGTGGGTAGGATTTTTGATGTAAGCATACTGAGCGATGATAAAAAGAAGCTAATAGCTTATTGATCTCCTTTGGGAAATTCTCATTTTCCCTACTCAAAGGATTTGGTTTGTGGCTCAGAGGACCTCAATTGCTTTTTGAAAATCAAGGTTTTTTTCTTCAGAAAATTAAACACATGCAAGGTCAATTATGTTTGACCATATTTTTCTATTGCACATTGTGTTTCTGCAGCCAGAAGTGTGACTTTTCAACTAAAAACAGGCAACTTTATACTGTTAGTGCTGTCTCTCAAAGACATCTTGACCGTTTACTTTTAGTGCAACAACTGGGGAAAAAATTATTTATTAATATGGACAGGAAAGATAGAAATGGTGCTAGGTTTCCATTCAGACCGGATCAGCAGAGAACTGGGAGATTCCATGCAGACAGTGGCTTGGAAATAACTACGAAGTTTAAAATACATCAGTAAAAAAAAATTGATGGTATTCCGAATAGTCTGTGATATAAGGGAATCATCATTGCCATTGCGTCTGCTGCATGTCCTGTGTGTTAACGCGATAGCTCAAACTATTTCATCATTTTCAAATTTTATACCCACAGTAAAGGAGCACCAATTGCAATTTTCTTTGCAATTTTTTTTTTAAAGTCTTACTGGCCATTAACGATTTTAGCTAACTCCCAATTTTTTCTTTGTAATTTTCAAACCATAAAGAGTGTATTTTAAGTGCTCTTTTTTATGAAGGATTAAAGTTGAAGTAAGGCTGGTTGGCGAAATTATTGTACGCTCTGTTCTCCTTGCAGTTTCTAAAACCAATTGTATGACATTTCAAAGAGATAATCAAACTTTGTAAGCCTTGTAAGTCCATCATATGTTATATGTTGGCTTTGTTCAGGGACTTCAGGGCTCGTGGGTGGCTCTGCGTTATCTCTGGTTTGGACTGCTAACTTTATTTTCTTGAAACTTGCACAACTCTGACCCACAAAGCCTTTACTACAAGGAAGAACTGGACTAATTTTGGGAAATGTTTGTTGTAAAGTTCAGACACTAAGGGGAGCTTTATCGTTAAAAGTTTTTGCGCCTTAATTTTTCAACTGTTGGTCTGATTTAGTCCAAATGTGGTGCATATGAAGTGACTCGAGAAGATCTAGCTTGTATACATCATGTTTTACTCTAGTAGGGGGTTCAATCAGGGGTGTTTGCTTGTAAGATAAAGGGATTGGGTACTTTTCGGGGATATACCTTTGCTGACTACTGTTCTTCAAACTGAACCTTTCATTCAGTTTGAAGAATAATTTTTATTTTTTTATTTTGATCAATGGAAAGTCTGTTTTCTGTCCTTCATAAATCTAGTTCTAGTCAATATTATACAGGTAGATAGTGAAACTAATTCTCGGATCTTTTAATGTTTTCACTCTGTGAAAACTCAGACCTATTTTCAGATAGAGTTTATCGGAAAAGATATAAATTTCGTTTATATCATAATTTATAAATGCTAAAAGGCAGTGAGGGGATATGACGTTAAACCTCTTATTGGAAGTTGCCGGCTAACTCTAGACTCTAGCTAAATCATACAAAAAATATCTTCAAATTAAGGAGAAAGCGTGACACCTGGGAGTTCCTTACCCTCAGAGCAGAGGATGGGATACACTACTATACAACAGAGATGGTGAATGATTTACTGTAAAGGTGCTGGACGCGTATGTAAAAGGTCACTCCAATGTGGTTGTGTTATACAACAAGCCCTTTTTGCTGTTGGAGCTCTAACATGCTATTTAAAATGTCACAGCAGCACGCCTTGGTTCCACCAATGTTCCGTTCGGACGAAATAAACAAAGGCATTGTAGAGAAGCATCTTTGTTGTCGCGAACGCCGTGTGAAAAGGGCTATGTAAGAATAAGACCTCATTTTGTTGTTTCATACACATTTACAATTGTAACCAAACTCAGCAACATTTAACAGAAACCAATACTAGTAATGATAACAAAGAGGCTTGTTTATATTTCCTTTGCTACTGTTTATTTTTTACCATGTGTTACTGGTCATAAACTGGGCTCAATGCAGGGAGTTACAAGTTATACAGTTCTACAATAGAAGTGCTAACACCTTATCTAATGTCAATAACATCTGTTGCAATAACAACACAAATAATAATGAAATATTAGTGATGTATGTATGTACATGTATTTATCAGCAGGAGACAATATGAAAGCGTTACTAATTAGCTCATATGTGCTAGGTTTTCATACTGCACGGCTGAATACCAGATTGTAGTTCTGCTGCTCATTTATTTCTATAATTTTTAAGTTAAGAACATAATTATATTTCTCTGTTACGTTCACTTGCTCCGTGAGATAACAAACAAGTCTTACAGTAAATTCTTGTATTTCATTCAGTTCATCTCCCCAGCATAGAAGCATACAAAAACATGAGCGGCATGAGCCTACATGTCAGACGGATACAATTATGAGCAGCCGTTGTTGTGTTTGGACGTGCTCTTTAAGAGCAAGAATAATTACTCTGACGTTTCTTTCTTCTGTCTTCTTTCATTCTCTTCTTTACTTGTGTAGTGGTCCTGCAGGACTATTCATAGATGTGTTCATTTATTTTCATGTCCATTTGTTCTATTGCCCAGAGACATGTTTAGGATTGCATTGTGCCTCCGTGGTGGACATACCTGCTGTGAGGCATAAGCGAACTGAATGATTGAATAAATAAATATTTACATACATTTTGGTCTTTGGAAGTGGCATAAATAATAATCTAATTATTAATATTTCTTATTTATTGACTTAGAAAATGTATTCTAATTTTTAACGTGTTTTCATTTATTTTCATATTTATTTATTCATTTATATATATATTTATTACTATGTCTGCATATTAATGAGATCATCTTTCGTTAAGGGAAAACCAGGCTTATAATGCATCCCTGAAAAGTCCCCAGTCTCCTGCATTTTATAGGTACTCCCTCTCATTGAACTCCTCAACTAAAATTTGAGGTTACGTCCACAGAACAGTGTTTTTATTTAAAAAAAACTTCCCTAGTGAGTAAAATATGAACTCTTAGAGTAAAATATAATATATAAAAGATAGATCTCTCTCTCTAGATCTCCTCAAGTTGATGCATATGCACCGAAATTGGACTACCTATAAATCGGATCAACGGTTTTGAAATTATTTACGGAACACTTTTTGAAAAGAAAGTTCCCCTAGTGTCAGCAATGTACAATTGACCATTCTCACAATCAATCCCGTTCTTCCTTGCACTAAAGTCAATGTGAGTAAACATTTAGAAAATGATCCATCGTAAAATCAGTAGTTTTTCAGTGATGTTAACACAAAGGATCTGTGGCGGGCCTGGTGCCACACGATGATCCATTTATATCCCCAACTTTTCGGGGACACAAAAAATTACTAAATTAAAAAAAAAAGTTTTAAAAAACCCCGAAAACCCTCTAAATCCGATGACTGGTGGTTCGATAACAGCTCTTGCAGTCTACATGTCCTGGGGTTCTTACTCCCTGGGTGCTTCACACGGGCTGCCCACTGCTCCTCAGGATTGGTCAGATTAAGAGAATTATAGATGGATCTCCTTGGGTTGATTCATATGCACCAAAGTTGGACAAAAAACTGACCAACAATTGAGCTATAACTGAAAAACTGTTATTCGTAAAATAAGTTCCCCCTAGTGAGTGAAACATAAACTATTAGAGTTAGGTGTAACATACAAAATCCCCTTGAGTCCATTCATATGCTCCAAATTGGGAGTAAATGGGACCAACGCTTGAAATATTAAACTGACATCTCCCAAAATCAATCTCCAAAGTCTGTGTGTGTAAAAAATTGGACAATTATCCATGACATAGTTTTTGAATAATTTCTGGTCAACAGTGTTCTTCTTCAGAAACCTCCCTCTAGAGATTAAAATATGAACAGCTAGAATAAAATACGATGTCTACAGGATAAATCTCCTTGAGTCGATTGATATGCACCAAATTTGGACTAAAGAGAACCAATGGTTAGGAAGTTATGTCCCAAATTTGTTGTTTTCGTAATTCAAATGTTATTATGTCCTCTCACTAATGGCTATGTGATTAAAAAATATGAAGTTGTTATATGGTAGTGAAAACGTAAGATTTGAGTTTAACAACTAATATTTTAACTATACAAGAAACCCACCAAGTTGAAAAACAGCACGGTGCAAAGAGAAGAGAAGGACATAAGAACGACACGTTGTATTTGGCTGTAGCATAGAAAGGAGAGGAATGAAGAAACAGAATGTGCATGTAAGACAGGGACTGATGTAGAGATGGCAGAGGTAAAGAAATAATCTTCAGTAAAATAGAGGGAAGGGAGAGAGAAAGAAGTAGATTAGTTTGTTTTCTGCTGCTTGCCCCGACATTGAAAGATATGTTGGTACTAATGTCCCAGAAAACCTTGAGCAACAGTAAACCAGCATATATCTGCCTTAATGGGATTTTCTAAGCTGCATTTTCTCCCTCTCGTGTGCGCGCGCACACACACACGCACACACACCAGCAAATAAACATCATACTATATGGCTGCTGTCTGCATGCCCAGATAAAAGACAAAAGACAAATGAACAAATAGACACGGTTCTCTGGAGGAGTAATTATAATGTTGCCTTCTCATTTGCCTTGAGCTGAGGGGTTGATTTCAATTATGACGCAATCCCAGGCTGTACATTTGTCCTCCCCAAGGTTTCCGGGGACAACGTTCGCGAGCTGTAGTGTATGACCACAAACTGATCATCAAACATGGCGGTCTTGGTGACAGATCACACAAACAAGTCGATCCCACTCCATTACGGAGGCACCACTGCATCTGCATACTGATGCGCCGGCTGCCTTTTTACCTACAGTCCCCTCGCACAAACTCATATATATCATGAAGCATGAAGTGTTTCCAGTGTCATTAGTGTTTGCTCATGCAGCAGAGTACGCTCATCAGCGAGTGCACGCCGTGTTCGCCTGTATGTGTGTGTGTGTGTGTGTGTGTGTGTGTGTGTGTGTGCGGGGATCACTGGAGGCTGTTGTAAGACAACTCTTGGATTACGACGGGATATTGGGGCACAGAGAGATTAGAACAATTGGAAAACAACAGGAGGAAAACAGGGGAAATATCACTCAGTGGTGCTAATGAAGCAAAGCAGGAAGGCTTGCTTATTATCCGCCTTGACCTTGAGGGGCTTTAGAACAAGCCCCGGCCAAGTTAGAGAGCGAAGATGCAGAGCCGAAGCCACCAGAGTCGTGGAAGGATGTGTGTTTTAAATTAACTACTTCAGGTGTCCATCAGTGTGTACTACTTTACACTGCAAAACGTCGCTGTAACATCCACGCTAATTCACTCTGAAGATGAACAGTAATTGGCTCTAAAAGGTTTTCAGTTAATAACAGTAATAAAGTCAAACAGTTCAACCTGTGGGATATCACAGTAATATTTTTGTACTATATTAATTCATGTTGTGTTTTTATTGTTCCTTACTAACTTCTTTCTGCCAGTAAATTACCACTATTCATTTCTACAGTAACTCACTAGCTATTGGCTGCCAGTTAACTACTTTTTAATTTGACAGTAACATACTGACTACTTGCTGCCGGTTAAACTAACTTTAACAGTATGGTTTTTTTTTTACTGTACTTGTTGGATAACATCAGTTTCTTCACTGACTCAGTGGATGCCAATGTTTTTTTGTTTTGTTTTTGCAGATGAAACACTCTCTAGAAAGAGTTTTCTTGCTTCTCACCAAGGGGAAATAAAGAAATCAATGATTATTTATGATGTTTGTCTTTTCAAATGCTGACTTACCATGCATGACATTCTCATGTAATCACTCATCTCCTGCTGTTTGGGTCTGTGTCTTATGCACAGGTTGCTAATGTGTCTGGCGGCATGTTTGCACACTCTCATCACTATATATCACAAGTCTCGTGGGATGTCTATGTAGAGATATGTATTCACGCCTGCCTATCGTTTAACCTCAAAATGATTAGGGTTTAAAAGGATCAATATCTCCTGAACTTTACCGGGGATTTTTTCCTGACCATTTTGCGAGCATAGCACACTCAGTACAGTCAATACATTTATATCCAGTCAGTATATCCCACCATGCACTGGATGTTTACTTTAAATAAATATGGAAAAATAACTTTCGTAGGCAACCATTATTCAATGATTTTGATAGGCAGCCTCCCAATGGAATGACGTTGTAAAGATTGCTGTAGGCCAGCCTACAATAGAAACAAATGTCCCCCACCCCCCCGTCCACTTAAGGTTACACATAAGTATGGATAAAGTTGCGATATATGCTTGTTTTTATTTATTACCTCCGCAGAGGAGGTTATGCTTTCACCCCTGTGCATTTGTTTGTTTGTTACATCTGCCAACAAGGTTATGTTTTCACTCCTCTGGGTTTGTATGTTTGTATAATTGTTAGTTTGTTGGTTTGTTTGTGAGCGGGATTATGGAAAAACTACCCGACAGATTTGCAAGAAATTTTAATTTTATTTTAGGTGAATTAGGGCATTTCCCCCAGGTGATCAAATTTTGGTGACTTTAAGTGATTCACAGCATTTCAAATAAAATAAAAATAATAAGCCATTTGGAGTATCGACATTGCGATGTGGTTACTGCTGCGTTTGATCCCCTGATTCCTTCAATGTTTTTTGGGAGTTGGAGCTCGGGGCTCAGTTTCAAGAGTTCCTTTGATTCCTTTGATTTTCCTTTGGGGATGGAGCTAGGGGCTCAGTGGGCTGAACAGATATGCTGAAGTGGAAGGCCGGAGTAGATAGTGTATTTGAAAGATACTCAGAGATTGTTATAGTAGTCGGTAGATTAAGAGGCTGGCAATAACTAAATGGAGAAATCTGCATAAAGTTTTCCTAAACCTTGGGTACTGCTGTGCCTTGGCGGAGGTCTGCCTTTTCTGAGTGCCTTTTCTACTATATATATATATATACAACTTTTATGTTGTATATTCTGTTTCTGGTCTGCCTTCTTTTGCTTTTTTTCCATTACATTTTTTACTTACAATTAGTATTTCATTGTTGGCCAAAACACATCAATGAGTCACAGCATTGGACTGAATGACAGTAGAATCATTAATATAAATATTGGCACTGCAGTTTTCTTCAATAACATTTAATCGGAACTTCTGCACATGTATTACCTTTATTTCCCATTTTTCATATATAAATATTGTTCAGAAATGGCCCTTGTCAACCCGTTCTAAACAAAAATTAAACCATTTTATGAATGCACACATGAATGAATGCTCATACCGTGTTTTTTCTCTTTTTTTGAGTTTCTATTTATCATTTTATATTTCTTTTCATCTTCAGAAAATGTGGTTATATTTTCAAACACATGTAGTGATTTTGCCGCCACTGAGAAGGTTGAACACGAGAGTGATGATGATGAAAACACGATATAATTTGATCAGGTATAAAGCGGTAACACGGTTCTTCTGGTAAATGCTGTACAAAAGAAGATATAATACTCTGTAGCAACAGACCAAGACATTGAGACCTTGGACTGAATGGAGACGCTCGGCAGGAGCACAAACAAGCATGTGGTTTATTACTGCAGCAGGAACGTTTTTACTTTATCAGTACACACAGGTCTAAAATTAATCAAACCTTACACTTCCGGGACAGAACCAAAAGGAAACCGTTTGAGTCGAACTCAGCAACAGATATGCCCCTGCATCATTTTTACCCAATATTTATCATTCACATGTGTTTGCTATTATATTTAAATTACATTAAAAACTACATGGACTAAGAAAAAGCAACTCCGAAAAGTATGCCCATAAGCTATTAAAAATACTGCTCCATAGGAGGCATCCAAAAATAGTAGTATCATGCCACTTGTGATGTATATATTCAACTTGCAATCGTCATTTTTAAATGAACCCAAATCTGCCATAAAATTATTACCACCACAGATTAATGTATCAGAGCATCCCAGTCAGCATTGATTAGAACCTCTCAAAGTGATCAAATAAAGTTCAAATGGTGATCCAGTGATAGGGTCACTTTCCACTTTAGTTAAAGGCTTTCAAAAAAACATGATGTAGAATAACTTCAAAAATGTGTATCGAGTTGTTATATACATATATCAGCTTTTTGAAACTATTTGCAATTTGTTTTCAGGTGTTATCATTTTTTGTAACATTACTAAACACCTAAGGTGGTGTTTCCCCCTCAGTTGGGAGGAGATCCAATCCAGCAAGAAAAGTATCTTGACTCAGCAGTAATGTTACACAACAACAGCCTGGACACTAGTTTCGTAGTCCTTTATAGAAAACAAAAATTCAAGAGCCAAAGTGGAACAGGAGTTTTGATCTTTTTGTGTGTGTTCACATTAGTTGAGGCTGTGTGCTGTTTAGTCTGTTTGCTAAATAGCTGTGTAGTCGCATGCCAACTGGCTAACATGGAAGGAACAGGGAGGAAGTGTTGAGGAAATATTGAGTTGGATGAAAGCTGTGATTCTCATTAAACCATCAGATGGAGTAACAGCTGGAAACCAAAAACCGTCTGCAGTGTGTTTCCTCTTTTAGAAGGACTATTTAACCTGATGGCAAACAAAATCTCATAATCCTCTCTTTTCCTACATTCCATACACATACTGTACATGCACACACATGCCGACATGTGGACCTTATCGCCCTCCCAAGCCCTTCGTTTTCCAGCTGTGTAGGCAAGCAGCAGTGGACAGTTTGTCCACCTGACAAGGGTCACCAACCCGCGAAGGAAAGAGCTCTCCGTCTCTCCCCTGGCTCCGAATGACTGGAGCACAGACAGTGATAAACACTTGAAGAGAAAGGAAAGGGGAGGGAGGGCAATGACAGGGAGTACAGATGATTTGGAGGGTGGGATGTTGGAGGAAATGGAGCGCATATGGGTGGGATTGAGGGAGTAGAGCATACAGAGCGAGGAAATGAGAGAGCGTGATGAGGAGGGGTAGGAGGAGGAAGGGAGGAATGGAATGGGTCAGACAGGCAAGCTTGATGGGTTGAGGGGATGATGGGAGGTGTGGTGTTGGGAAGAGAAGGGGAGGGGGTCAGATGAACCACAGCTTGATGGATCACGATGTTAGTAGATAAGACTGGTGTTGAGAGGGGCCAGGCTCGGCTTGTCGAGAGCAGCTTTTGTCAGAAAGCAGCACACACACACACACACACACACACACACACACACACACTTTTGCCAACATCAAGAGGGTTGAATGGCTAGAGGCGCATTTGAGGAGAAAGTGGGAGTTGGAGAGAGACAGAAGAAAGACAGGGAGCAAAAGACCACCCTTATATAGTGCTTTTTGATTTATGGCGCAACGTAAAAGGGAATTAATGTCTAATAAAATAAGGATTCCTCTATTTTGACCTGACTTTCATAGAGATGCACTCAAATGCATTTTGACTTTTTATCTTTTCTTTCTCTCTCTAAGACACACAAATACACACATTACTTAACAGAGGTAGGAGCCATTTTCAATTTAGTTTTTTTTTTCTTCTGTTCATCCTACGGTGAAGCATTGCCGCGTTGCGTCATGCACTGGAATCTTTTTACACTTCTTTTTCTCAGCTGTGACTTTACCACCGCAACTCCGCTGCTGACTCAGGAAGGCCCTGATTGATTAGGCAAATGCATTGTTATCACAGAGAAAATGGAAACACTTTATTTCTTTTAAGATGAATTCTGCAACACCGAATTGTCTTGTTTTCAAGTGATAGAATAATGGAATAGTGTCTTGTATTGGTCCATTGTGGCAAAGAGATCTGAGTAGCAAGGCAAAGTTCTCAATTTACCAGTCGATCTATGTTCCAACCGTCACATATTTTCATGCGCTCTCAGTAGGGACCGAACGAACGAGGTAAAGGATATACTAAAAAATACATATCCCACCTTGTTAGGGAACGCCTGGATTCCACGGGAATAAGCTGCAGAGCGATAATTGAGAGTGGCTTGCTGCCACTGAGACCCGACACTGATAAGCAGAAGAAAATAAATGGAATGGAATTAAGTTCATCTTGGCTCTTCTCCATCTGAATAGTGAATTCACATAATATGATTATCCTTCGGTATTTTTTGGAGATATAATTCTTAAAATGCTCAAGCCAGCTTAAAGGGATGCTATAGTCGTAAAAAAAAAATTTTTTGTCAACAAGAAGTTGTTAAAGATCTGAGCCAAGGATCCTGACACAGGCAGCTAATCTCAAAGACCTTGTTCTGTCAAAGATTGACTGAACCAACACTTCTCATGTCTTCTATTTAAGTCTACACTTGAAAAAATTCACAAAGACCACATCTTAAGGCTGTCTAACCCACGGAATCCTTGTACATCCTGCTTAAACATAAAAAATACATTAAAAACTGAGTATATATCTAGCAACAACCTGGGTTGGTTCTGTAAATGTATCTTTCTTTTTTAGGCAAAGAGATACTGATCAGCTCCGAAATTCCCATTCTCGTGAATTAATACTTTTTCACTGGAGCATAAATCAGCATGGCTTAATCTGTCGGAGCGTAGAATCCAGTCCTCATCTATGTCCTGTTGATTGCCAGGAATCAGACTGACCGAATCCCTTGCTTGTTATTCTTTTTTTTAAACTCATTTGTTACAAACCCCTGTGGTTTTAAATTATGCAAATTGTGTCTGTGGCTCAGCCATATTTAGGGCTGCTTTTCTCTGCCCAGACTAATCCCCTCCAATTACAGAAGCAATGAGTTTGATGTGATTTGTAAGGGTTCTGTTACTCATTTTGTTGGGTATCAAACCAGGACAGAGGTTCACTTTGTAAGTCCAGTCATAGTGCTTTCGGTCAGATATCTAAATTGCTTCCTCAGGGGATATGCCCGAACCGGGCTAAAAAGGTACGGAGCTCATAACTACAGATGTGTTCAACAAATAAAAGAAAACAAAGAAAAAATTAGCAAATTAGCACTTGATCCAAACAAAGACGTTCATGCTCACATATGTAAAAGGCCTCCTGCAGTGACATTATCTCCTTGTGTGTGACTCATCAAGAGGCTTCTCAGTCTCAGCCTGACTCAACCCCACAGCAGCAGTCAATGCTATTGCTGCTGTTTCCAAAGTAACCTGAATGATGAGAAAATCTATGCAAAATTGGTTACATGGTAAGACAGATGCCATTCTCTTGTCTGTCTATTAAGGAAGAGGTTCTTTTTTGCACCTCACTGAAATGAAGTAGTTAAACAAGCAGTGGGGGTGTTTTTCACACAACGAAACATCTGTTACATTCAAGGCCGTGCCTAACAAAAAAAGAAAGTTCCCCCCTTTGTAGAAAGAGCTATAAGGGGGAGCAATCACAGCAATGTAATCGGTAGTAGGTAGGAGTATTGGAAGCCTGCATTATAAGTGCTCATCTACAGTGCTTGTGTAATTCCTCTCTCTGCCAAACTCTGCATGGTTCCTGCAAGTATCAGCTGCGTGGCAATGTCTCAAGGCTGTACACTTTTAGTTGAAGGGTGTTGAGTCCTCATAGATATTTTGCTGCCCACAGAGGTTTTTGATGCTACACCAGAGTAGTTGGGATACTTTGAGAAATAAAAGCATTTATAAAAGGAAAAAGTCCTAATTTCAAAACTGGTGAGAATGCAGCTTGGCAAGCTGACTATTAGAGGCTTGATTCCACTGGAAGCGTTGCGTTGCGTTACTGCTGTGACACGGTCCCCACGCCTGATCGCTGCCATTCAAAACAATGTCTGTGACTCCACCAGAGGTTCCGGCATACGTCCCAGAAGCGGCACTCGCTCCGCTTCAAATACGTGCCTAGCCTATTTTGGATGAGAGACGTGTCAATTTCAACAGAGCAGATTGAACCAGACAGGAAGTCAAACTAAGAAACTACAGAGAGTATCCAGTCAGATTTCAAAATGAATGTGACCAGATGCTTTCAAAATAAAAATAGGATACTACTGATCGTATTCATCAAACATTACATCTCGATTTACATAAGGCAATTTATAACACCAGTATGAAATAAGTAAGCTGTAGAGGAACAACCCCAAGCTTTCGGCACAACAAACTTAATTACACATTTAACATTTAATCACCGCGAGGAACATAGCAAGTTAAGAAACTCGCGTTGGGGATTTTCTTAATTTTTCTTTTATTTCGACTTCGTAATGTCATATAATTGGTTTAAGAAACGCATGGCGGGACGGGAAAAGATTACATTAATTTCAATATGTCAGAATAAATACGCATACACAATGCCATCCAGCCTTATTACTTCCACTGCAATCCTTAAAAATGAGAGCAATTAAAATACATTGCTCATTATGATTTTCAAACTTTAAAGGAAAAAATATGTATCAGCCGGTCAGACTTTATAAAAATCGGTGATTGGCCAAGAAAATTGCTATCCGTTTATCTCTATTTTTTTTGTTATTAAAATTGCAAGTCAGATTATCATGGACAACCAGTAGGAGAGCAAGAAGGCAATCACAGTTTTTAAATGCAATGAGACGGGTCTATTTTGTAAAAAAAAAAAGTGCCAAATAAGACCTTTATCATCGAGGAGGAGACTGAGGTGTTTTACCCCACTGTTCATTAACACCCGAGGGAGAAGCTCCCCATGAAAGCCCTGCTAATCACAGACAATGCCCCTGACCTCCGTTTTAATGTGATGGATGAGCTGCCCCTCACCTATGACTTTCAACTTTTTAATTTCCTCCCAGCTAACCTAACTCCACTTCTGCAGCCCATGGACCAGCAGGTCATTTCCAACTTCAAGAAGCTGCACAACAAGGAGCCCTTCCGAAAATCTTTTGAGGCTACCTACTCCAGCCAAATGACACTCAAAGAATAATGGAAGAGCCACTTCAACCTTGCCGATGCTGTGCGGTTGATAACTAAGGCATGATTATCAGGTTTCGATTAAGTGCCTTCATGCAGCCTAGGGGCCATTGTGGCCAGACAAATTTCCTCCTAAGGATTTTGGAGGCTTTGAAAGGGAAGATACAGCAGAAGTGCAATAAATTACCTGGGCAGCCCCATTGGCCCTAGATGTGGAGAAAGAAGATGTGAAAGAACCAGTGGAGAAGCACATTAAAGAGCTTACCACAGAGGAATTGAAGAGTTCCATCAGGAGGAAGCAACAGGGATGCAGAGAGTTATCTCTGGGGATGAGATAGAAGACAAGAGGGACAACATGACATCACAACAGCAAAATATGTGTTTTTCCACTGGAATGCGCTCAAAGAAATTGTATAACAACATAACCCTTACATTGGTGCAGTGGAGCGCGGAGCGGATTTCTTTGATGACACAGCGATGAACCACTTCTGGGCTTTGCAGAAAAGTTGACTGAGGCACGCAAAGCTAGACAGTTTCTTCAACAACATTGTCAATGAAACACTAAAAGAAGGTAAAGCACAAGAACTATCACCTATCTCCTTCCACCTTTTCCCAGTAATAAACCCCCCAGCCTCCTCCCCTGCAACATCACAACAAGAAATATTTGGCAATTTTGTCTTTTTCATTGTATAATTTATTAAGATTGTGTAAAGTAGACTCCGACTCAGTTTTCCATCTTTTCCGGCAGTTTTATGTGGTTATTTGGGGTTTGGGGGTTCATCAGGGACCAATTTTTTTTTTTTTCAATTTTCTATATTTATTATTACATTGGTTTGCTGTATAGTCATGCACCAGGGAATGAATTAAAGACTATGTAGGGTACCCCACTGTATTACGTCTTTTCAACTGTAAAAACGGCCTATGCTGTTGTCCCCTAGAGCATGGGTATATCCCAGAAAAGTCACAAAACCCCTGCATTGTACACACAATACCCCTGATTGAATTCCTCATATTTAATGTGGTTATGTCCTAAAAACATTGTTTTTCGTAAAGAAATCTTCCCCTATTGAGTAAAATCTAAACTTTTAGAATAAATGTGATATACTCAAGATAGATATCCTTCATTCCAGTTATATTAACCAAATTTGGACTAAATTGGACGATTAATTAGGATGTTATGGCTGAAAAACAGTGTTATTCATAAAAAATCTTCCCTCAGGGGGAAACATATAAACTATTAGAGTGAAATATAATGTATGTACAAGACCGATAACTCTGAGTCAATTCAGTTGCATAATGTTAACAAAATTGGGGTAACAATTAAGAAGTAATATCCAAAGTGTTTTTCTTAAAAATGTCCCCCTAGTGAATAAAATATGAATTATTTGAGAAAATGAAATATATCTAAGATAGTTATTTTCGAGTAGATTCATATGCTCCTAATTTGGACTAAATCTACTTTCGAAATTATGGGCTAAAAACGTCTGAAGCTAAAACTCCCCCGATTGTCGGAACTTTACAACTGATCTTTCCCAAAATCAGTGAAATTCTTCCTCACTAAGAATTATGTTGGTGTAAAAATGGAAATGATCCATGACGTAGTTTTTGAGTTAGGTCTTGAAAGCAGGGTTTTTCTCCCGCTTGTTAGTAAAATATGAACTACTAGGGTAAAATATAAAATAAAAAAAAAAAAACTCCCCATAGTGAGAAAAATTTGAACTCCGAGAGTAAAATGACTTTTCCATTATATCCCGGATTTTTCTTGGATATAGCTAGACATAGACCCTGGTCCCTGACAGCAATGGTAGATCCCAGAGAAGTCTCCAATCTCCTTTGATTTACAGGCAACCATCGTAGAAGAGAAAAAAAAAAAGGTCTCTAAATTGAGTAAATTGTGAATGAGTAGATTATATCCTAAAGATGATTCATATGCACCAAAGTTGGACTACATCAAAACTGTTGAGAAATTATTTCCGGAAAACCTTTGGAGATAGTGCTCCCACTAATCTCATAAGTATACAACAGACCTTTCCCAGAATCAATGCAGTTCTTCCTTGTACTATGGGCATTAAGTTTGAAAATGAACAATGAAAGTTTTTGAGGTTTGTCCGGAAAAAAACGTTTGTCATAAAAAAACTGCCCCTAGTGAGTAAAATATGATATATACAAGATAATTCTCCTTTAACTGATAAATATGCACCAACAACTCTATAAATCCATCTTGTGGACTGGAAAACAAGTGATTTCATTATTCTAGTATCAAAAATGTCTATTCAATACAATAGAATTGCAATATATTCTGAGGACAGTCAGTCAGTTATGCTGTATTGATTTCCCCCTTCTCTTTTACAGTAAGTTATCTTTCTGATTTTCTAACAGGCTTGCCCTTCCGTTTGTTTCTCATTACTTCATTGTCTCTGTTGGCCCTTGGTTTTCCACAGCGGCAGGACAATGACGTTGAGTTGATTTCCTTTATTTCCTTTCTCTTTCAATAATATTGTAATTTGAGTAGGGACTCTCTACTTGCCCAGAGGATGTATTGTTTTATATATGCCGTTTTTGTGTGTTGTGTAGTGGAAATTAGGAAACCCTCATCCCCACTTTGAGAAATATTGCAGATGAAGACTCTTCAACACCATGTCACTCTTCGTCCATCCTGCCTCAATCTGAAGCTGGACTTTTTCATACTCCCAGTGCACATTTACAATAGATGCCGTAACAGGACTGAAAGTTGTCACGAAGCTGTAGCCCATTTCAAAAGGTGCAGTGTATGTGAGTGTGTGTGTGAGTGATTATAGAGGCAGAGGAGACAAAAGGTGTAGGCGGTGAGAATGGGGAGAATAAAGGAGAAACAGACATTAAAAGAAATACAAAACAGAAAAACAAGCAGAAGGAAGAAACATGGATCAAACAGATGGATTTGAGGTTTAAACAATGGGCACAGAAAATAATTACTTCCCATTGTTTAACTTCAACAAATACAGGTTTGAAAAGCTTTAAAACATCTGAAGAAAAACCTATAATTTAAACACAGGATTTATTTAGATATTTACCACTCGGTCACTACTTTGACACAAATATAAAAGCTAACTAGATCTATGCGGCCGTCCCCGACAGCAAGGGTATATCGCCAAAAGGTGGCCAATACGCTGCGTTGTACAAGCAATCCCCCTGCCGCGGTTTTTGAATTCCTCAAATTAAATGAGAAATTATGTCCATAAAAATTGTTTTTTGTATAAAAAAAAAAACTTTCCCCCGGTGATTAAAATAATAACTGTCTGGGCAAAATATGATGTTTATACAACATAAATTTATGCGTCCATTTGAATGCACCAAATTTGATATGAATCGGACCAAGGAAATACTGTCCCATGCTGTGCTGTATTAGTAAATTATACTATTCCACAATGTGTTTTACTATAATATAATATATAATATCATATTGCATTGTTATATAATATAGTATATATTATAATATACTGTATTGTATTATACCATATATTACACTGTGTCATTGTGTGGGGATCGATGATGTGTTATATAACATATCATAATATTGTATCAAATTAAAAAACACAATGGGACTACTATGTTCTCTGTATGATATAACCAAGTCTATTATTTAAAACTATAGTGTACAGTTTGGTATGGTATATTTTATTTATTAGGCTGTTCTGTAAGATGTTGTAAAACATACCATTGAACTATTATATATGGTTTGGTGTAAGTACAGATGGTATACCACAGCGTTGGAATGAGGGCACATAATATAATATATTGTATAATACTATTATTGAGGTTTGAACTTCGTAGCGACCCGTACTATACTTCCCTTCGTCACATGGCTGCTCCGTTTTCTCCACGGTTTATATTGTAAAATACTACAAAAATAAGGTTGAAAAAGAAAAAGAATTGAGAAACATGAGGGATTGTAAAGAAGTACTTGTTGTGGATCTCTTCGCTGATTTCTCCAGCTGTGCATCTCAGTAGGAGGTCCTGAGGAGGCGTCAGATGTTTCCACACATGTACTCCTGCTGCTTCTTTTGAGGTAGCTATGAAATTATCTTAATCCATTTCCAGGGTGCAGTGGAAGACTCGCACCATGGGGTTGGGCTATAAACTGAGATTAGACTCACAGCATGTTACTGAGACACCTGTGTGTGTGCAAATGTCTAGGGGACGTTCGCCGATCCCGATGTATAGCACCTGAATGAATCATTGGGAGTTTCAAGGAGAAACCAGGAAGAATTTGCCTTTGTTCAGTCTCAGGAACTGAGGCAGAGAAAGGATGTACGTACCTGCTGCTGAATTGAGTTTTGTCTGTTCTTGCAGTCGCTCTGAGTTTGCACGTTTGATAATGCACTTTTGATGTCTGCGTTACTGTGTGAGGATATTTCTCTGTGTCTCCCAGCTTGCCTTGGGCCATCCTGCGGTGTTTAAATCTGTGTATCATCTGTCATTTAGCCTTCTATCCCAGCGGCTCTTAAGAAACCTTACTGCCTCCTCAGTGTTTGCCGCCCCACAATGCTTGAGTACAATAACTTAGGCAAACTAACAGGATCACATAACGTAGCATGACTACCGCAAACACCCGCAGTGGATTCCATTTAGTTGTTGAGCTTTCCTGTATAGGCGCTTCAAATTGTTCTGATTCCACAGGCCTCTCTCCTTCTTCAACATCAGTTGTGTTCATCTCCCCCTTCCTTTTCAATGCTTTTTTTTTATCTCGCCAGCTGTTTCTCTTTGTATTCTTTGAGAAAAATAATGAATGGGCAGACAAACCAGAAAAAAAATGTATCAGAAAAAGTCAGATTGCCATGACTGTGGACAATATTGCGATTTTTGTTGCCTTTACAGTACGTTTTTTCAAAATAACTTAATATTTTACGAATTAAGTAAATGAGTAACCTACAGAAAACATCTTTTTTTAAATAAAGGCATTTTGCAAGCACATTAGTAAAACAAAATGAAATAAATAATAAGATATTTTGAATGTTGAGCAGCAGTGATGCTGTTGTGATTGCAGCCTTGTACTCCTCAGAATATTCAAGAATTGGCCTTAATAAACTCTGAGTTAGTCCCTGAGCTCGGGTTTGATCAAGCTTGAGATAAGAAACTCGCAATTCCAGTCTCAGAACCACTGCCCGGGACCCTGTAGAGGACAAGCGGTTAGGGATAACTGGGTCACAATTTTGCACGGGGCAATCAAAAGCTATAATTGGAGCTAAGATACTGTGATACACCATGGCAACCAGTGAGACACTATGGTCTTCATGCTTCGTGCCATTTGAGCATAAAATTAAAACAAGCTTACAGCTGGGAATTTAGAAAAAAGGAAGTGGGGCTTCATCAGAGAAGGACAGAAAACAATAGCGCATTTTTGCCTGCGTGAATGTAATAATTAGTTTTACAGCATTCTTCTCTGAATATTGTATGTCACAAGGTGATGGAATGATAGTGAACAGACTTTTATTTTTCATTTATGAGCACTATAAGAACGTAAAAGCAGCTGATATTACATATAAATACAGAGTTAATCCTGGGGGGACAAACACCTCGCTGAAGGAATTTCATATTTCATCTGATAAGCTTCGAGATCCCCCAACTCCTCGGGAAATGAGCCAGAAAGGGTTGGGTGACGTCAGCTGGCACCGCGACCACCCATTCGAATAAAACTTGATGTCTGGCAGATAGATTCATGATTGTACCTCACTTTGGTTGTAAACACATGTATAATGTCAGTCAGTGGCTCTTTTTCCACTAGATTTAATATCGACTATTATCGATTTACAAGAGAATGCTTTGTAAAACAATTTTTGAGGCTTACATGTCTAAATGACTTATTTATTTATAGGGTTGCTTAGACAGACACGTATATAGGTGGGGCTCACACCTAAGTATTTTGCTTCTGCCATAGGCTCTCAATCACATATTTATGCAAACTGTTACTTTTCTTTTTCTTAGTAGATATTGTTTACAGTTGTTGTACTATATATTTATAAAAGTCAATTGAAGAAAAAAAAGAAGCAAAACTGAAATTCTGAAATTAATGCGAATCAATGTCCAAGGTATTTTTTTGTAAAAAAAAAAATATATAAATAAAAAAGCACCGGAAGTGAGTGAAATGAGAATTAAAGAGTAAAATATGTCGAAGTCAAGTTGTGTTTCCCCTCAAATTGATTTATAGGCACCAAATCTGGATTACATTGGGCCAATGGTTAAGAGGTTATGTCTGAAAAAAAAAATAGGTCCCCCTGGTGAGGAAACTGAACAATTAGAGTAAACACAATGTTACAAGATATATCACCCAAAGTCTATTCATATGCAACAAATATGGACTAAATCGTACAAATGGGTGAGAAATTATGGCAATGGTAACTTTGGGAACTAATGATCCCCCTAGTGTTAGAAATATACAACAGACCTTTCCCAAAATAAATCCAGTCCTTCCTCACACTGAGGTCTATGTGTATATACAATTTGAAAATGATCCTTGTAATAGTTTATGAGTAGAATAAGTAAACTTGACTCATGATGCATCCAGTATCTGGGATAAAACTAAACAGATGAACAGACACAACGAGCATAATAATAATAATAATAATTATACATTTGATTTATAATGCACTTTACATTTGGATCAAATCTCAAAGGTAGAAACATAATGACTACAGCACTGAGAGCACTGGTATGTTTTCAGAATTTTTGTTTCCCTTCCCAGATGTGATAGAATGACCACACAGATTGCCATTACAAGGTGATGATGAATTACAGAGAACTGAAATAAAGCCTTCTCTTTCTCCCTCCCTTGGTGGTTCACTGGTGGGGTTTAATCTCCATAGAGACTCGGGAAGAGGAGGCAGGCAGGGCAGACAATCATGCCCACGTCGTCACCCCAAGGCCCCATGCTTCATCTCAATAAGCTCCTGTCTTCCTCCAGCTCCAAAGTCATTGGAACTGACATTTGGGATTTGTGCAAGTGTGTGCGTGTGCGTTTGTGCTTGTATGTGCATGTGTTTGTTCCCTTACAAAAACAACAAAGATTTCAGGGATTTCAGCCAAAGCGAGAGGTTATGTTTCATACTGTCAGCTGGACTACAGAGGAGGACAGAGTAGAGAAAAAGAAAAATAAAGCGCTGTGAGGGAAAAGACAAATAAAGAACGAGGGGAAGTGTAAAAAATATACTCAGATCAGGAAGGTAAAGGAAGAAGACAAAGAGAAGCAGGAATCTCTATGAGGTAAAGAGTGTAGTTCACTGGCTTGGCCTCTTCCATTGTGGGAAAAAAAAGGAGATAGATCCACAAGAGTGTGGATGCTATAGATTAGAAATACAATGAGAATTTGATAGAAGACGAAAAACAAGAGGTATCATTTGTGTGTTAGTCTGCCTTGTTACTAAGGCATTCGGCTCCGAGACCCTCCATTGTGATTTAATATCAGTCTTTCTTTTATTAAATTGTCCCGCAGTCCAATTATTTCCTGTTCTCGTTCTAACTCTCTCTTCTCTGTCACTCGCTGGTATGATTCTTGTTTACTGTTTGCCGCCAGCTACCATGAAGGTCGTGTTGGTTCGTCACCTTTGCATGCCACTGTTCTGTTTCTCAGGGAAAGACTCCCTGTATGTATTCTTCTTCTTTTAACCACTTTTCCCATCCGACCCAACTGCATTTCCTCCCACACCACATTCATGAAGCTCCTCTATGGTCCTCACATATTCCTCTTTCCTCAACATCTGTCTCCCGATGCTCCCGTCGTCCAACCTCGATACATGTTCTGAACATCTTATCGCCTCTGTCTTGCTTCGTCTTCAAGCAGCGTAGTTTGAGCTGTCGAATCATGAGGCATAGCTGGTGTCACCACCGTCTGGTAAACCTTCTCATCACTCTTACTGGAACCAATCTGTTGCAAATCACCCCTGACATCCTTCTCCACCCACTCCACCATGTCTGCACACCCCTCTTAACTCCTCTTCTACGTTACATTGTACATTTGACCCCAAGTATTTAACATTTGCCTCTTCTACTCCTTTTGTCATCACCGCTGTTCTTCCTCCCATTCAGGCACATGCCGTCCATTTTGCTCCTCTTCTTTCAAGTGTATTCACCTGTATTCACATTGTATTTATACCTTCACCTCTCAAGCCTCTCCTCCATCTGCATCCTACTCTCACCACGGAGCACGTCAGTCGCTAATATTTGATTTTCAACGCAGTGGGAACCAGTTTTTCCAGTTTAAAACCATTCCTAATACCTCTGACCTCACTCCGCTTGCTCTGTTGCACTCAGAGTATGTTTTCAGATCCCCAGTAAGCCCTGTACAGGACCACTGGAACAGCTCTCCAGTATCAGTGGACCGAGCATCTACCTCTAAAGGCTGACTTGTCCTGGTAGAGTCAATACAGTACTGTTTAAGCTGCTGGTGAGGAGATTCACCGAACTCCCTTTCTTCTCTCCATCATTGCAGTATCTACATCCAACTCTAAACCCCTTTCTGTCTCTACCTCTTATATATATGCCTTCCCTCTTTCCTCCTCTTTCACCTCAACTGTTGCACACTTTCTATCTTCACCCTTCTGGTCAACAGTAGTTCAGTACAGTTGACGCAACACCCCGCAACGAAGAGGTCTTTTATGATGTGCGGCGGTGTGGCAAATGAAATGGCAAAAGAGGTGTATTGTATTGGAGAGCATTGCCAGTCTTACGTTTGTGTTGAGCAGGGCTTTCTACAAAAATGATTATAATGGAATAATTAGTATAATAAAAACCAGAATATGACTTTGCCGCTATGTTGCCACATAGCACCTTCAGAAACTCTGCTCTGAAGGTGCTATGATTCTTGTTTACTGTTTGCCGCCAGCTACCATATTTTAATCACTAGGGGGAGCTTTTTTTTGAAGAAAAAAAAAGGCAATCATTTCTCAACTGGTAGTCCGATTTACTCCAAATTTGATGCATATGAATCGTCTCAGGGAAATCTTATATTCATCACATTTCACTTGTTTACACTTGTTCATATCTAATCTTAAATTTTACGAAAAACACAATTCTTTAGCCATAACTTCACATTTAAGTTGAGGAGTTCTATCAGCGATATTGCTTGTACAACGCAGCGGCTTTGGGGACTTTTCGGGGATATATACCCTCGCTGTCAGGTTAACAGCATAGGTCTAGTGATTTTAAATGAATTTTCCATTTTCCATTACCATCCAGCTTTTACAGGGGCGACACTCACCAAAAACAATAATAATTTACACTGTGAATCATATTTAACTTTATCAACTATATGGTATGATGTGTATTCATTTCATTGTGACTATTCACATAAATGCACAAAAGAATGTCATTAAAAGATGTCCGGAACTCATTTTCTACTGAAGTGCTTGCTCCCATATCCCAAGGACAAACCTCTTGAAAGCAGATTATCATTTATTGTTTTGGGAATCAAACTCCTGGAATAACCTCCAGTATTTAAGGAGAGGCTTAGTTATTTGGGAATGTCAGAGCTTAGGGTTTACTTAGCTTCAGCTGCCACTGATCTTGTCTAGTATTTCCCTCAAGTACTTGGAGAATTTCATTTTCATTTTGCACCGTGATGCATTGCTGTACTCCACTGAGTATAGTTTAAGTCTAGTTTCACGACTGAACTGCCACTATCATGAAACTGTGGTTTGAGAGTGAGTGTGATCTACCAATGCACTGAAGTTTAGCATTTGGACATAGTCATCATACAAAATACCTTCAAGCCCTGGACTGTGTCAAAGCTGACACCAGTCACTTAGTGTTAATAACACTATCTTTTCTTTGTTACCTAAACACCTACAAGCAACATCACACTAAATTTTTAGACACACACAAATACATTGAAGGAGCCAGAATGTGCATTGCATCGTTACATTACTGCACAATAAAATATCCCTTCTTATACGGTGTTAAATCATGTTGAATTTAAAAAGACACATTTTGTTTTGTTGCATCACCAGTCTCACATGAAGCAACCTCCAGAAGAAATCACTCACACACACACACTACCTTATGAAAACAAAACCTTGAGCGATTCTGGTTTTTATTTGGTGTCACATGTTTTGATAATTCTGTTATATCAGTTTGAGACGTCCATAACAACAATTAGCAATATGGTAAGAAATGCTTTGGCCAAAGGTTTCTCAGGAAAATGGGATGTGCATCTGTAACAAAACAATAGTGAGCAAGAAGGGAGGAGGGGCGACCAAATAGAGGCTTGAAATTGAAAAAGAAGATTGTGAAACAGAAAGTCATAGCTGTTAATTGGAAATAAGCATGCATGCGCAAGGCTGCAGTTAAACTGTCAGGCACTAATAAGTGCACATACTGCAGTCTTGACAACAATCATAATAACAAAATCACTCAGGGGATTTTAATATTTATGTCATACATTATAAGATATTATAACAAACATACACATATACACATATTGACCTACTCACCTGAACAAAGATCACAAGTAATGATGTTGTACAAATACATGACAGGTATGCAAAGAGCAAAATATCATCTTCATCAACAAATATCTATCTATTTAATAATCCCAAAAAGTCCTACTTATTGAATAGGACTTTCTCAAATGCCATGGTCAATGCATCCTCCTTGGTGACCTCTTTGACCTGTGGTTTCCCCAGGGCTCCATTCTTTGCCCCTTATCGTTCAGCGTATACTGAACGTGTTGCCACTTTGTCATACTATAAATAGGTTCAGTCAGGTGGAACACATTTGTCAATACGTAATAGTGACTAAAAATGTGCTCAACCAAACAGTTGAGCAGGACATTCAAGGGTTAAAGAACACGGATACCTCTTAACCAGAAACTTTAAGCCGGTGGGTCGAGAGAGTATATGGAGGTTGTTGTCAGTTGTGTTGAGTGTACAATGCTGCATATGTCTGATTCAGTTTATCCAATTAATGATGGTGTGATCTGTGTCCTGTGAATGATCTCGTAGCTTAGATTTTATTCTGAAAGTGGTCATTAGTGTTGGGCTTTAAATATTTTCCTGATTTGTTCACTGGAATGTGAGGTGAATTATCAGGCGACGATAGAAGTCCAGTTTACAGAGTGGTCTCTTTAATCCTCCCCTAATGATGGTCCTCCCAAGTGTGTGCTAAATAAAGTGTATCTATTATTGCCTTTCCTCAAGCCTTTTGCCCGTATGAGCATTATCAGGGGACGATGGAAGTACAGTTTCAAGAATGAACTGTTTAATACTTTCCAGTAATGATGGTCAACCCAAGTGTGTGCTAAATTAGAGTATATCTATAATTTCCTTTCCTTGAGCCTTTCAGCCTGTAGGACTGTTAACCTAATGTAATGATCAAAAACATGGTAGAGTGGTGTGATCACTTTTTCTTTCCATTACTGCCTATTTATTTGCGGTGAAGTCTTGGTTATGCCATTTCTTCATGACAGACTTGTTGCGATTACGGTATTTTTTTATATGTAGGTGAAGTGTCTGTAGGCCGGGTTCAATCCCAGCTCCTGGCGTTAACATGTCATAGGGTTGTTGAGCAAGACCCTGAAGACCACCCCCTGCTGCTCAGGGGTGGGTCAAATGCTGTTAAATAATTTCCTTAAGTTGTTCTGTATGTCTATACAGCATGATGAATATGATTAAAAAGGTTATTAACAAAGGATATGTCTGTGATTTGCTATTTCTGTTACAAGCCATGGGTCGTGGTGATGTGTTCTTCTGGATCCATTTGTTAGATTTGTGCTTGTTTGTCCATTGTTGTTTTGTTTAATTTTATCTATGGAGCTTTGTTTGTGTTTGCATTTTTGCAAATATAGTATGAACACAATTGTACAAAGCTCTTTCCAAATGTAGATCAGTGTTAAAACTTACTGTTATTCATGTGAATATAACCTAGCACTAAAGGATGTAAATGTTTACAATACCACTCCTTGTTTGATTGACAGCTGTTTATAGGTTTGCGACTCAGTTGTCTTGAGTTGATGGAGACAACCCCCACCCCATACCTTTTCAGCTGAAAGCCAAAAACATACAATAATAAAGTAGACAATACCTTGAAACGCTCTCAACTCAGAGTGTGAACTTGTGAGAAACTTTGTGATGTGTGGGTAGCTGATTCATCTTTCCATTTATCCGCCTCCACTTATAGACGGAGATTTAGTGCAGAGCTGAAAAGGAGACGTCTGAAGGATAATGATTTTGTTTGGAACTGACGTGTACAGCTTGCACTTTCTTGTTATTTGTGTCTTAACATAAAACATGTGTTTATGCATCGGGGCACATGCGTTCCTGTGTAATTGTGAACTTGCATGTGTGTGTGAGCGTCATCCATCTGGAAAGTCAGGGACATTAGTAAGATCAGAAAACGGTCCTGTTTTATTAACTGTCCTCCTGATTACATCTTGCCCTGGTGTACGCTGCCTCCATTAGTCAGGTAAAAGCATGATTGTACCAGAAAAGATTATCGTTCTATTTCCATCATTAAAAACCACTATGGAGGAGTTAGACCTTGGATACTGTAAAGTGAACGTATAATAGACAGTATCTTTATTGTGGGCTCTGGAAGAGAAAACAAATGGGAAAGTCAACAGATTAACCCTGGACCCAGTCGCATTTTGAATAGATGTTTGGCTTTTGCAATCTGTGCCTGTAAAATTGGCAGCCGTTTCCTGCGGCAAATAATTTAAAGGTTACTACGCTAGTGATTTAAATGTTGAACTACCTGTTTCTGCTTGCTAAAGTAAAGTAAGTTGCTTTGAAAAAAATATTGCAAGGTCTAAAGGTGATAGAGCACCTTCAAATATAACTAGATAAATAGAGCTTCTCCAGCCTATGTGCACATTTTCAAATCTGCTGCACTCAGTAAGGACAGAAATAGAACTATTTCAAAAAATGATATAATTATACTAGTAAAGGCTTGAGTTCTGGCTAAAGCATATTCCCATACCGAGGCTCCCTAACAAAGCCTTTCTTCAAAATAAACAAAGCCCCCACTGGCGATTGTCTCTCTTGACTTACATGTTGAAGTTTGGATTGATAGCTACTGTCAGAGCCGACATACTGTGTGCCAATGGGGATTTCCCAACTTGAAATTTAGACGGACGGATACATGTGACATTTCCAAACTCAATTTTAAATTATGGACGAGCTCTCCTCTCCAGCCGCCTACAGTGAGGCTTGATAACTGTCTGACAGCTCCAACAAATAATGAAGGCCTGTCTTAACATGACTGAGGTTTATTCATCATTTGCTCTCTTTTACCTCCAGACAGGTTCCACAAACTTAATTCAATCATACCGGGCCCTCCTTAACGGGCACAGTCTCACTCACACACACGCACAGCACATCACATCACATATGCATGCTCACACTCAAGGCACTCAATGCACCTCATAAGTTCTGTTGGTACTCATAGGTTTCTGTGTTTATACTTTGACTCACATTACAAGTATCGCATTTTGCCCATCAGATCTGATTATTTGTACAGCTCACTAACATTCAATAATAAGTGACCTGTATTATCTTACAATTTAAATGTTCCTGTCTCCAAATATATCCAGCATGCCCTTATTGATAATTTCCTTTTCAAGAATGATTCGCACCACAAACAGAAAACTTGTCAGATGACTCATGGTATCCAAATATAGTTGGATGTGCTGGCAGTGAATGTAGGCATCTGATGAATGAAGTAAATGAAAACTCAAATTAATTAATTTTATAGTTAGTTTGATTGGGACCGATATAGTATACATAGGAAAAGCTATCATCGTGCTAGTAGCAAAATGCTAATTAGTAACACAAAAGAGAAAATGAAGCGGCTAAATGAAAGTGAAGGTAAGATAAACGGCAGGAAAAAAAGTAAAACAGGAAAAAGCAAATACGACGGAGTGTGTGCGATCTGACTGTTTGGGTTCATGTTGCATGGTCTTTAATAGAAAATGTATGCAATTTAGGACCACATTGTCAAGCTGGCACCACAGTTAGGATCCACAAGCACGACTAATACAACGTCTGGTGAATAATGTCTTTACTAGTAAAGGCAGGCAAACAATAAACAAGGGAGCAGGCAA